>PVIW01008998.1:0-55575 GCA_004026585.1 Noctilio leporinus | reverse complement strand
TTTTTTTTTTCATGTCCATTTGCTTGATATATAGTTTTCCATCCCTTCACTCTCAATCTGTGTCGATCTTTTGTTCTGAGGTGGGTCTCTTGAAGACAGCATATATGTGGGTCATGTTGTCTTATCCATTCGGCTACCCTATGTCTTTTGATTGGTGCATTTAATCCATTTACATTTAAGGTTATTATTGATTGATACTGATTCATTGCCATTTTCTCCCTTTGTGTCTGTATTCCTCTTTGGCTTTCTCTGTTTCTTCATTATATTTGTTTACTTATTTTTATAGCAGATCCTTTAGCAATTCTTGCAATGCTGGTTTGGTAGAGATGTATTCTTTCAGTCTTTTTTTGTCTGGGAAGCTCCTTATTTCTCCTTCTATCTTGAATGAGAGCCTTGCTGGGTAGAGTATCCTTGGTTGCAGGCCTTTGTTTACCATGACTTGAAATACTTTTTGCCATTCCCTTCTGGTTGAATTGTTTCTGTTGAATAATCATTTGATAGCCTTATTGGAGCCCCTTTGTACGTTATTTGTCTTTTCTCTCTTGATGCTTTTAGGATTCTCTCTTTGTCTTTGAAATTCACCATTTTAATAATAATGTGCCTTGGTGTTTGTCTGTTTGGGTTGATCCTCATTGGGACCCTCTGTGCTCCCTGAACTGGATTAATGTTTTCACTCATCATGTTAGGGAAATTTTCTATCATGACTTTTTTGAACAGGTTTTCCATTCCTTGTTTCTCTTCTCCTTCTGGTGTCCCTATGATATGGATGTTGTTATGTTTCATGTTGTCCTGCAGCTCTCTTAACCCCTCTTCAGTCTTATTCAGCCTTTTTTGATTCTCTTGTACTGTCTTGGAGTATTTGTCTACATTATCCTCCAGCTCGCTGATATGGTCCTCTGTTTCCTCTAGCCTACTGTTGATTCCTTCTACTGTATTCTTCAATTCAGACATTGTATTCTTCATTTCCTGCTGGCACTTATTGATAGTTTCCATGTCCTTTTTCATGCTGTTGTAGTTCTCAGTAAGTTCCTTGTAACTTCCCTGGAGTTCTTTGTAATTTCCCTGGAGTCCTTTGTAATTTCCCTGGAGTTGTTTGTAGTTCTCCTGGAGTTGTTTACAGTTTTCTTTGATGTGGCTGAGCTCACTGAGCTTCTCTATCATCATTCTTTTGAATTCCTTATCTGATATTCCAGGTGCCTCTGTTTCATTTTGTGTTCTTTCTGGGGATTCTTCCTTTCCTTTTGGTGATGGACTGATTCTTTTTCCCCCCATTTTGGGTGTTCTTGCTTGCTCTTTATTTATTTATTTATTTTTGTTCTTTCCTTGGGTTCACCTGCTTTGCTTCCTTGCCTTAGTTGAGCCCCCTTCTGTGATAGGAGATTTGTGGAGTTCAATGTTGCTGTCTCCCAGATTTTCTCCACTTGCTGTTCTTAGTGTGTCCTTTATTTGGGCTGTCTGGTTGTATTCTGGGCCTGTGGGCTTTTAGCAGAAACAAAAAGAAAAAGAAAAACAAACAAACAAACAAAAACAAAAAACAAAAAACCAAACCAAACCAAACCACACAAAAAATAATGCAAAAGGAAAAATAAATAAAAATGATAATAATAATAAGAAGAAGGGGTTTAGATGGCTGTTCACCCTTAATAATCCCTGACTGGTCCAGATGGAGCCTGGACCTGAGGGCTTTTAGTAGAGGAAAATAAAAATAAAGGAAAAAAGGGAGAAAGTCACAAGAGAAAGAGAAATCAATATTAATAAGAAAAGGTTTAGGTGTCTGTTCACCCTTTATGGTCTCTGTTTGGTCCAGGTGGAGCCAGGACCAGTGGGTTTTATCAGGGAGAAAAGAAAGGAGAAAGAAAGAAAGAAAGAAAAATAAAAGTTGGGGGGGAGAATAGCAAGAGAAAGAGAAATCAATATTAATAAAGAAAAGTTTTAGCTGTCTGTTCCCCCTTTATGATTTCTGATTGGTCCAGGTGGAGCCAGAACCTGTGGGCTTTACCAGGAAGAAAAGAAAAAGAAAAAAAAAAGAAAAAATAAAAAAAGAGGAAGGAAGAAAAGAATAAAGAAAGGGTTTAGGTGGCTGGGGAAGGGAGGAATACTTAGATTGAGGACTGGGAATGCGTTGTAGCCACAGACTGAGTAGACTTTAATTCGAGAGTAGGGGGAGGGTCTTGGGTATTTAGGTGGATTGAGGTATGGGGGTGATCAAGAATATGTGAGAAGTAACTTTTGCAAAGGATATGTTGGGGATTAATAGTTCATATTGCTCTCGGTATAACTCAGGTGCTTGAGATTGGCAGCAATCCCTTTCCTGAGGCTGCCTCTTTTTCTTGGTCAGGACTTTACAGTCTATAGTCTATATTCTAGCCGGTCTTGGCGTGTGGCAGGGCCTCTGATTGTCACAGTCAGGGCTGATTCTGGGTATCTGCCCCCAGGTAGGCTGGGCCTTCTGCAGCCTGGCTGGGTTTTAGGGCTGCCAGTATTTTGGAGCCTGCAGTGTGCCCCCTCCCACTCCTGGCAGAGGTTCTTGCCCTGGACGAGCACCCAGCACCCCTGCAGGGCAGCCCGCAACTTCTCTGGTCCCTGTGATGACTGGCCCCACCCCTGCAGTTCCAGGAGGAGGCCGCCCCTGTCTGTCAACACTGTCTGGGGTCTGCCTACACTGTCCTGCCCTTCCGGGGCGGGCACCCCTCCTCCAAGCCATCCAGCTCTCTGCGGAGTCCTTTATGCAGCCTCTGTGATGAGCCCCTCCCAGGCGTGGGCGTTGCGGCCTTTGTTTCCAACAATGGGGGGTCAGTTGCTCCCGCTACTAGTTCCCGTTTGGAGTTTGGAGTTTCCGTGGAGCCTGGGGGCCTGTGTGGTTGCGCAGGGCTGGGAACCCCCCCCTCACAAGGGCTTCTAGCTGCTGTTTCCCCGGTGGCCCAGCAGCTCCTTTTTCAGCCCTCTCGCCGCCCGGGCCGGTGCACTTCCCCGCTCCCCCGCTCCCCCGCTCCAGCTTCCCACAGGACTCTTCTCCTCTGCCTCTAGCCCTGCTAGGAGCCTCCTCTCCCTGTTGCCGGAGTGAGTCTCTCACACAGTCCCTCCCCTGCAAGAGTTCAATTCCCCGTTCCTTACCGCGTTTGCCCTCGCTGCCTGCACTTCACTGTTGAGACTTCCAGTTGCCAGGGAGCCCAGAGCTGGCCTCAGTCAAACGTGCCCCTCTGGGCATAGCTGCCACTGCCCAGAGCCGACCTCAGCCCACCGGCCGGTCGGTCAGGAACGTCTCACCTACTGTTCTGCTGGCCTCCTCTGCCTCTGGGTTGTGCTCCCCGGTGTCCAGATGCTGCCCGCTCCAATTCCTAGGGTCCTGAAGATGTCTCTCGCTCCCTATCTTGTCCTCTAGCTGCTTTGGTACTCGAGAACACCAGCAGCACTGCTCTCTACTCTGTCGCCATCTTCTCTCCTCTGATTAAGAACTTTTTATCCAAGGAGTTAGATGGGTATGGGCTGGGGGATTATGGGGATGGCCATCAGCAGCCCTGAATCCTAGTCTTGACACTGCCACTCATTTGTGTGCAATGTGACACCAGGCAACACGCATTGAATTTTTGCCTCCACTTCTGTTAGGGGGTAATGATGACCACCCTGCCAGCTTCACATAGTCTTGATGGTACATAGAGTCCCCTCAGTGTTCTTCAGTGCCATTGTTTTTTATGTCCTCCAGTCCAGATATTTACTGAGCACTTAGAGAGCCAGGATATACACCACACTGATGCATGGAGTGGGTTTTGAGCTAGTCCTGGTCAGGAGCTTCAGTGCCTCTCAGTTCTCAATGTAGGGTACTCTCCCAGGTGTAGTAAGAGTTCACCCCCATTACCTCCTCTGATGCAGGCTGTAGTGGCCACACTAATATATCCACACAATGTTCTCTGCAACGTGACCTTACCTCTCCCCTCACATCTGGGTAGATGTATAACTGACTTTGGAGCAATAGAATGTATGTAAAGCATCCTGGGGCCACAACAGAAAAGGCAATGCGGGTGCTGCTTCTTTACCAGAATGTCATGGAAGTGGTGTAACTGTCTGAAGTGAACATGCTGTGGGGAAGTCAAATTAGTCTACATGGATAAGCTTGGAGTTCACACCAAGAGAAAGGGATGTGAGCCTATGCCCAGTGGCTCAGAATGAACTGCACAAAACTTACCCAGCTGAGCCCTTACAGAATTCCTGACCCACAGATACTGTCAGAAACAATGAAGTATTGTCTTAGCCCTTAAGTTTTGTGGTGCACTGTTATGCAACAATCATAGTTGGTTCAGAGACGGTAAATGCAGAGTGTAGAATAGAGCCTCCTTCACAAATCTTTGGAAGGACCATGGCCTAGAGTTGTAGTGGTGGCTTAGCCATGAACCCTTTGCTAAGCTGGCCTCTCTGGACCTTGGTGCCTCTTCTGTCAATGGCAGTGAAGGAAGGATGATGTGTGATCAGCTTGACTAGTGTTCACCAGTAGTTCCAGTTCTCACCTCCTGGACACACTGGAGGGACTCTACCCATCCACTCCCCAGAGCCAGGTGTGGCCATAGGACTTCTTGGGAAACAAGAAATGAGAGTAGATGTAATAACTGCTACCTCCTGGAGAACCAGTGTGTGGTTCTCTGAGTTCTCATTTCTGTTTGGGCAAAGCCTAAGGCCTCAATTTGAGATGGTGGTATCATAAGACAGCAAAATATCATTTAGTCTGTGTTCCTTAAAATCTGCAGAGAAAGGCCCAATGAGATTGGGGTTGCTTTTTGTTTGTTTTGTTTTGTTGTTGTCATTACTGCAGCATAAAATAACTATCTTGACTAATCCAAAGATGAAAACAAATAATGAGAACTAAAGGTTTCTCATTTTATTATTGAGAGCTTGGGTCATTGTGGGCATGCAGTTAAATGTTAGTTCTATTATAACATCAGATCCTATGTCTTAAAAGTAAGGATCCAATTATGGTGTATAGGGATGAGTAGGTTACTTCTTCTTCTTCTTTTTTTTAATCCTCACCTGCAGACCCATTTATTGACTCTAGAGAAAGAGTGAGGGGGAGAGAAGGGGGAGAGGGAGAAAAAGAGAGAAAGGTAAACATTGATATGAGAAAGCAACATTGATTATTGGTTCCCATATGTGCCCCTAACATGGATTGAACCCAATCCTACATATATGCCCTGATCAGGAGTTGAACCCACAACCTTTTGGTGTACAGGATGATGCTCCAACTAACCAAGTTACCTGGTCAGGGCAGCAGGTTACTTCTTTGGGCAGCTGGGGCTCAGCCCGGCTGAGAACCTCTCTAGGTAATCATGTTCAACCTACTTCAGGTTGTCTCAACCCCCAGAGGGCTGGGAAGATAAAAATTTACCTATCAGCTCCCATCATTCTGTGGGGGTTTGAATGACTCACCTCAAGATGTGCCTCAGTGGTAGGCAGATTGTTTTGAGTTAACGGCATATTTTGCCACAGGCTCAAGACAAATGTCTTCACCTACCCTTAACTACCTAGACAAACTTGAATTACAGACCCTGACCATATAAGAGATGATCAGAGACAACTTCTTTTTCCCTATCTCTTGGGTGGGACAAATTCCCATTCACAAAGATTATGTTCTTCTTATTGTCCTTATTGTCTTATTGGGGGCCCTTTGAGGCCCCCAACCACCTTCCCTTATCCATGGCTCAGAATGTCCTATATCCATGTTCCCTTTCTATTTCCGGACCTCTCTGCATGTGGTGTCTCTGACTGTCTGTATGTGTGTTACCAAACCAAACTGGGGTTTGGCTGCCTACCACCAATAGGTAAACTCTAGAGACAGAGGCTGGTGAGAAAGGAAGGAGGTGCCAATTCAAATGCTGCATGATCTGGGAAAATGGTGGAATCTTGTTTCATAGTCCATCTCTTATGAGAAACGCAGAGGAAAACCCCACCATCCTCAGCCAGCCAAAACCAAAGGAATGAAAGAAAAAAACCACACCCACACACAAGAATTGAAAGCAGAGGGCAGCATTGTTCACTATAACCAAGTGTCCATTGAAAGATAAATGGGTAAACAAAACAAAAAATGGATGAACCTTGAAGACATTATATCAAGTGGAATAATTAAGACAAAATAGGACAAATACTATATTATTCCATTTATATGAGATATGTAGAGTGGTCAAATCATAGAGATAAAAAGGAGAATGGGGTTGTCAGGTGGTGGAGGATGGGATGGAAAGTTAGTGTTTAATGAGGGCAGAGTTTCAATTTGAAAAAATGAAAAGTTCAGTGAATGGATAGTAGTGGTAGTTGCACTACGGTGTCAATGTGCTTAATGCCACTGAGCTGTGCACTTAAACATGATTACGCCAGGCTTCTTTTGGCTCTGTAACTTGTTCCTGAGCCCATTTCTTCTACGACTTGCTTCAGGGATAGGACCCATAACTTTTTGGTGTACAAGATGACATTTCAACCAACTGAGCCACCCAGCCAGGGCTAAACTTCCTGTTTCAAAAAAACAAAGTGGTTCAGCCTGGCATAGTCCCAGCAGTTCAGGGGGCTGAGGCAGGGACTGTTTTAAGAAGAGTAAGGAAAAAATTTAAATATGAATAAGAAAATATCACAAAGAAAACATTCTCACTGACAAAGGCAAACACATAAAGCAATGAATCAACCAACACTAAAGCTAATACAAAGCTTAAAGGGCAAAGAAGAAGAAGAAGAAGAAGAAGAAGAAGAAGAAGAAGAAGAAGAAGAAGACGTAATTAGAACAATGAATTAAGTGATACACACAAACACATACAAAAGAGAAGTAAAAAAGACAAAAACATAAACGTGGAGGCAGTGAGTAAAAATGGTAGTAATTTTAGAATATATTTGACTTAAGCAATCATCAACTTAAAATAAGACTGTTATAAACATAGTTTGGTATATATGAAGTGCACGGTAGCACAAAGAATCTACAAAAGAGATATACAGGCAATAAAGAGAAGGTAATCTATAGAAAGTCATCAATATGTAAAAGAGCAAGAGAATAAGAGAGGAATAGAGAAGAACTATAAAAACTATTAATAATAAAATGGAAATAACTACACATCAATAATTACTTTAGCTGTAAATGTATGAAACTGCAATCAAAAGACAAATGGATAAAGAAGATGTGGTACATGTGTACACAATGAAATATTACTCAGCCATAAAAAAAAAAAAAATGAGCTTTTACCATTTGTGACAACATGGATGGACCTAAAGGGCACTATACTAAGTGAAATAAGGCAGACACAGAAAGACAAGTACTTCACTTATTGTGGAATCTAAGAAACAAAATAAACTGCTCACTCCAGCAACACATACTAAAATTGGGACAATACAGAGAAAATTAGCACTGCCTTGGTACCAGGATGACACACAAATCTGTGAGATGTTCCATTTTTTGTGCAGTGTCTCAGATGACATCAGTGTCCTCATGCTGGACTTTGGAGAGGTCGTTCCAGAGATCCACGCCTGGCTTGTGCTCCAGCTCTCTGGGAATCCCCCCACCCCACCCCGCCGATCTTTAAAAAATAAATAAATACAAAATAAAAAAGCAAAACAAACAAATTCACAGATAAGGTTGGGAGATTATTAGAGGGTTAGGTGACAAAGGTGAAGGTATTGAGTACAAACTGGCAGCTACAGAACAGTCACAGGGATGTAAAGTATAGCACAGGGAATATAGTCAATAACATTGTGATAATTATGGACAGTATCAGGTGGGTGCAAGACTTATTGGGGGTCACTTTGCAAGTTATACAGATGTCTAACCACTATGCTATACACCTGAAAACTAATATAATATTGACTGTCAACTGTAATTAAATTTTTTAAATTAAAAAATGTAGCCTGAGGTGGGATTGACTTTGGGGGGAATGGGTGGGTGGGGAGGGCAACAGAGGGGAGCAAAGAGGGGATGGATGTAATACAACAACAATAAAATTAAAAAAAAAAAAAATGTAGCCTGCTGATGGCACAGTGGATAAGGCACCAGCCTGCGAACCCAAAGGTCACTGGTTCGATTCCCAGCCAAGGCACATAATAAGGTTGCAAGCCAAGTCTCCAGCCAGGTCCATAGCTGGAGGCAGGTGAAAGGCAACCATATATTGATCTCTCTCTCCCTTTCTGCCTCTCTCCCTCTCTGCCTCTCTCCCTTTCCCTCTCTCTGAAAATAATAATAAAATACCTTTAAAAATACTTTAAAACGTAGCTATGATGGTAAATTTGTTATGTATATTTTACCATTATAAAAATGCATACATAAAATAAAAAGGTGTGACAACTTTATAATAGAAGCCATGAATGCGTAAGACCTCAGGGACAGTGGAACGAAATGCCACGGGAAGCCCAAGTGGGAAGTAAAGGTCCACACAGAGGGTGGACGCTTTGTTTGAGCAGAAGCCCAGAAGAGCAAGGCAGAGAGGGTTACAGACAGGCCCTGCACAGGCAGAGGAGGTGGAGAGAAAGGCTTATGGGCAGTCTGGTATGACTGGTGGCAACAGAAGGGATGCTTCAGGAAAGGTGGGCCCTCTCTTGACAGGATATGAGCAGCTTTGGCATGGCATCCTGGCTGCAAATGTGCCTCTGGGACCAGGGATCAGGGCAAAGCCTCAGGAAGAGGTGGACCCAGGAGAGGGGACACCCCAGGGGAAGGCAGGACCCACAGCTCCAGTTAACACTGCCCTGCCCACTCCACTTCTGGAGTCTGGGGCCCTGATGAGCCTCCCTGAGCTGCTCAGTGCAGGGGAAGGGGTCCAGATGCCTTGACTCCTAGTATGCTGTTGCTGGAGAGAGCTATTGGGTCTGGTAGTCCAGCTCTCTTATTCCACATGGAAGGAGATGGGAGTCCAGTGCGATATGAGGTGGAAGAGATGATGTGGTAAGGAAATAGCTAAAAATCTAATGTGGCTAGAGCTGATAAAGGTATTTTATCAATATCAAAGAGGTTAACAGACCTGCTGTGTCTACGTTACTTGCATGTAACAGAAAAGGGAATTCATTAGCTCAAGTAGTCCCTAGACAGTGTTGTCTCAGGCAGGGCTCACTCCAGGTTCAACGAGGGCTCTGAAGCCCTGCTTTCAATCTCTGCTATGCTTTCTATGGTGGAGACTCTAAGTCTCCACCCTAAGAGGGCTGACGACAACTGCCAGGGCTACATGCCCCATATTCAGGTTCAGAAAGAAGAGGACATGGCTTTTATTCAGTGTTCCCAGGAAAGAGTGACAAGTGGGCTGAATTGGCACTGTGGCCAGGGATAGGATATTTTAATTAGCATAGACTGAGTCCTGCAATTAGCTTTCCCTAGGATCCAGATGTGGAGTTGGATGCACCAAAACAATGTGGATCCCAGGCAGGATCAGGGGTTATTGAGAAAGAAGAGGAGGAAATGGATGCTGAGGTCAATTCTGAGTGTGAAAAATTTTTTTTTAAGATTTTATTTATTTATTTTTAAAGAGAAGAGGGGAGGGAGAAGAGAGGAAGAGAAACATTAATGTGTGGTTGCCTCTCACACACTCCTAACTGGGGACCTGGCCCACAACACAGGCATGTGCCCCGACTGGAAATTGAACCAGAAACTCTTTGGTTTGCAGGCCAGCACTTAATCCACTGAGCCACACCAGCCAGGGCCTGACTGCTAAATTTTAAGAGTGGTCACAACAAATGAAAATAATATATAGACATTAGAAATGCTTTCGGCTGCAAGTAGCAGAAAACACAACCATCAGTGAAGGAAACAAGTAGAAGCCTTGGTTAACAATGGCAGCATTGACTGAACTGCCCAGCAGTATTCCCAAGGAGCACATCCACTCTTGGTGGCTCACTTCTGTCCTCTTAGTGATACAGTGAGGGCTGTAGCCCTGGGAACAATATCCATGTTCCAGGCAGAGTGGGGAATGGGCCTGCAATCTCCCTTCCCACTTCATCCCTCTTATTGGAATTCAGGAGCCATTCCAGAAGCTTCTGAACTGAGTCACATGGCCACTTGTAGGTAGTTTGACCAGCCATCTGTTGACCGAGTACTAAGGAGACCCTGGGATGCGGGACTTTTGGTGCTGGGACCAGGCCAGTCCTGGGAAAACCAGGTAGGCTTGAATCCTTACTAAAGGAAGGCTGAGAAAGTGTGTGAATTGGGAGTTTTCATGGCTCTATTGTAGGAGTCTGCAAAAGGGAGAGGAGCTGGTGGTGGGCTCAGGATGGCCATCAGCAGTGTTGACCACAACCAACCAGATGGTGAAGGGATTTGAAGTCAAGACATATCAGGACTAGGTGAGGGGACTAAATAGCCTAAAATATAGGAGACTCGTTATATACTCACATTCTGGTTACACGTTGCAAGTAGATCTCTCATTCAATGGGTTGGTTGCTTTTTCACTCTTCATGGTGTCTTTGATGAATAAACATTCTCAGTTTCACATACTGCAACTGTAATTTTTCTATTTATAGTTAGTATTTTTAGTGTCCTAAGAAACATTACCTTCCCCAAGATCATAAAGATATTCTCTACCAGCATAGATGGACCTGGAGAACATTATTCTAAGTGAAATAAGCCAGTCAGAGACAGACAAATACCATATGATTTCACTCATATATGGAATCTAATGAACAAACTGAACAAGCAAAACAGAGACCGACTCATAGAGAGCAGGATGACAGCTACTGAGTGCAGGAGAGGTTAGGGTTGAAGGGATTGAGCAGAAAAGAAAAGAGGCTCATGGACAGGGACAATGATGTAGCGATTGCTGGGGAGAGGGGGTATAATGGGACTAAATGGTAATGGGGAAAAAATAAAGGTTTTTAAAAAGATATTCTCTCCCTTTTCAAAAAACAACTTTATTGAGAAATAATTTGCCATACTATACAAGCAACCCATCTGAAGTGCACAATTCAGTGGTTTTTAGTATATTCAGAGTTGTGCAACCATTGTCACAGTCAATTTAAGAGCATCTTCATTAGCTCATAAAGAAATCCCATATCTTTTAGCTATCACACTCCTATCCCTATCCCTCCCCCACTCCCACACCTAAGCAACCACTCATCTACTTTCTGTCTCTATAAATTTCCCCATTTTTCACATTTCATGTAGATGGAATCATGCAATTTGTGGTATTTTTTAACATTTATTTTATTGTTGTTAATTTGCATTCACCTCATTCCCCCCCCTTCTCTCCTCTTCCCCACCCTCCTTATCCCGCCCCCTCCACAGTTAATCCCACAAGTTGTCCTTATCTATGAGTCATCCATGCTTGCTAATTCCTTGCTTAAACTGTTCCCCTTCTTAGCCTTCTTCTCCCCTCTCCCCCCTCCTCCTCCCCTCTGCACACTGAAAGTCTGTTCCTTGTATTCATGTCTCTGGTTCCGTTTTGCTTGCATGTTTGTTCATTAGTCTCCTGTATTAAGTTAGAGGATGTGGTATTTAATTTTTGCTACCTGGCTTATTTCACTAAGCATGATACTCTCCTGGCAGATCAAAAACTCAAATCCCATGGAGGACTGCCTCCTCTCCATCCCCTCAGTATGCTCCAGCAAACCAGGAGCAGCTCGAAACTGGCCCCCTACCTAAGGGGAATGCAATTTCTCTACCTCCCTTAACTCAGCATTGCAGATATCCCTTTCTGTGTTCCTCCGCTTAGCTACCTACAGCCGACCAGGCCCGAGTCCTTTGATAAACTCCCTGTTGTGTTGACTCTGCCTCCAAGTGAGAGCCACCTCGAACTCTCTCCCCTTTCAGGTTCAGGGCTCAGTCCCCTTTCAGCTTCAGCCCTGACCAAAGCCCATCCTTCCCCTCTGGAAAGTTTTAGGAACCTCAGGGATCCAAAAGAGTACGTGTCCCTTTCTCCCTCTCTGACCTCTCCCAGCCAGCTCCAAACTAAGCAGCATAACTCTTAAACCAGTCAGGCCAAATCAGTTAATTAGGTCCTCAAAGTTTCCAACCGAAATGAGAAACCCTGCCCAATTGCAAAAGCAGGATTTCTGATTCCTAGCTTCTGCTCTGAAAGAATTCCACAAACCTAACCTGTCAAAAGGCAAAAATCAGACCCCTTTAGGGGACTGCTTCAAGTAGGGCAAGCCTGGGCCTTGGGTTACACAGTGCTCAGATTTATGAGCCTCTCTGAAAGCATGTCCGCTATGCAAACTAAAGGGCCATTGGACATCCGACTGCTTCTGGGCCTCTCAAGGCATGGAGACACCAGTTACCCACCCAGAACTGACCCTGACTTTGATCTCCCAGGGTTTCTGGAACCTGTAGCAGAGGACTAAGACTGCTCAGAAACAGCCCGAGCCTTCAGGACTATCTTCAGAACAAAGTCTTGGGTATCTCCTTTAGTAGCAGGTAAGCCAATATATCTTCTAGTTAATGTATTGAGCCATTTATTAATTCCTCAATCTCAATTGTGGGATGACAGCATAGTCTAGTAACGGTCACTATTCCCTTCCAGACTCTTTAGAAGCAGCAATGACATCTAAAATGAGTGCTTGGGATCTGCCCGGGCTCCAAAGAAAAGAGGCACTTCCTCCCTCCAGCTAAAGGTCTTGGGTATCCCTACATGAGTGGGGGTCTCTCGGAGGTGTCTGGGGTCAATCCTTCAGATGTGCAGGGACCTCATAGGGAACTGCCATTGTGACAGGAAATTCAGGAAGGTGACGGAAATTTAGCCATAGATAGAGGATCCACTTTAGGATAGGCTCCATTTCAACAGACTAATCCCGCAAACTTTCTCTTCTGTATTCCCCGCTTGTTCCGCTTCTGCTCGCTAAGCAAAAAGTATATAAAGAAGAAGGAACCTGTGCTTGGGGACCAGAATTTGGAGACTGACTCCTCTGGGTCCGAGCGTGTAATAAAGTGCCTTCTTTTACTCATCTCGGTGTTCTGCCTGAGTCCTTCCCACAACATTTTGGTTCCCTGAATGGGAAACGACTCACTCGAGCAGGCTATTGCCTCCGGTGAAGCGGCCTCTGGCGCTGTGCAGGACCAAGGAGTTGGGGAAAGCTCGAGACCCGGTGATCTCAGGTTCCAAGGCCGCCCAGGGTCCCTCGGCCAGCAGCCGAAGAGCACGGGTTCTCACCCGGCCTGAGGGGAGATGAATCAGTAGGACCAGGTGCAGCTGCTACAGAACTGGTGCGTGCCCCAGGGACCTGTGCCGGAGAACCTGGCCCACCTTAACGGTGGAAGAGGAGACTGATCACCTCCTGAACCACCCCTCCCCCCTCCCAGGGTCGAAAGACAGGGACTGTTCTAATGGAGGGCGGACTGTTGTAACTTCTCCGGCGTCTGGGTGTGAGTGTGAGTGTGAGTGATTGGCGGCACCACGGGTCTCGGCCCCGGAGCCAGATTGGGTCCCAACCTGCGGTTCTTCGGTCTGTCATACATCATAACGGCTGGATATAACCTGGATTATACTTGGGCAGACTTAGCTAAGACAGACCCAAGTCCCTCGAGAGAGGAGAGGCCAGGGGGACAAACTGACAGTACCCTACCCTTTGTGAGTCTGTGCCGCAGTGGGAGGAAGTCACACTTCAACCATTCTACACTACAAGTTAAGTAATTTTGACCGCTTCTGTGGCCAGGACCCTAGCATAAATAGGGGTCAGCTCAAAACCTTCTGCACCACTGAATGGCCAACCTTCGGAGTCGGCTGGCCTCCCGAGGGGACTCTGAACTTAGGAGTAATTAGGGCTGTCCACTTGGTAGTGACAGAAAAGCCAGGCCACCCAGACCACTTCGCCTATATAGACCACTGGCAAGAATTAGCTCAGGATCTGCCCTCCTGGCTCAGACAATGTGCAGGGCAAGAAGCTCGAGAAGTTAGAGGGCTTTGCAAGAATGAACATCAGTCAGCTGATCGAGGTAGCCAATAAGGTATACAGCAATAGAGAGGAGGTAGCTGAAAGAGAGGCACAAAGGAAAATGAAGAAAAAGGCAGCAGCCTTGGGGCACCCGGCGCCAGCATTCAGTAGTAACTGTCCTGGTCGCTCCCCCCATCTGGACTCAAAATCTCTGTCATTAGGGCGACAGGGGAGCAGAGCAATCCTAGGCCATTTTGTCAAGCACGCAAAGTAGAACTGGGAGGCCACCGAGTAAAGCATGAATTCTTATATGTCCCAGAGTACCCAGTACCACTCCTAGGATGGGACCTCCTGTCCAAGATGGGGTCCCAGATTGTCTTCCAGCCAGCGGGAGCAGCAGCTGCTCATTCTGCAGAACAAGGAGAAGAGCAAAGGGAGTGCCATCGCCAGCACCGAGGTAAAGCTGAGGCTCCAGGAGTTCCTCCTATTGAAGTCAAAGGAGCCCACGCCAGGTGGCCTCAACCATTCCCTCCTGCAGTATCCCAAATGCTGGGGAGCCCACCATGCTACTTTAGACCAGAGTGCCCCTCTCCAGAGTAGCCCCCAGGGACACCTCCCTCCTACAGACTGCCTTTGCTTGGGCCCTATGACAGCCGTGATAGCCGCAAAACAGCCTCTGAACCCAACTTTAAAGTGCACTCAAGGCTAAAGCAGAAGGTGACTGAGCAGAGAAGCAGTCCCCTTCTGCATGGCAAGAATGGACTATCATTAGCACCTTTAAAAAGAGCTGTTGAGATCACAAATGCCAGAGCTGGGGTGTTGGCAGTGTGTAACAGTGCACCAGGCTCTGGCCCTAGCTCTCCCAACAGCTCTCACAGCACCATCGCTGAGAATGGATTTACTGGCTCAGTCCCCAACATCCCCACCAAGATGCTCCCCCAGCACCTGATCCTCCCTCTGGAGAACTGCCCCAACCAGTTCAGCCTCTACATGTCTCCCTCTCTGCCCGACATCTCCCTAGGCTGCAAGCCATGGTCACTGTCACCAACAAGCACCTCTCTGCCTCCCTCAAACTGTCAACACAGTAGGAGGCCGAGAGGCAGGCCCTCAAATCCCCATGGCAGGGTGGCGCACTGACTGGCAAGTTCATGAGCACATCCTCTATTCCTGGCTGCCTGTTGGGCATGGTGCTGGAGGGTGACATAAGCCTCCATGGGCATGTCTCTTTCCTGCAGCACATGCTGCTGCTGGAGCAGGCCTGGCAGCAGAGCACCCTCATTGCTGTGCTGTTCCATGGAGTCCCCAGTCCCCGCTGGTGACAGGTAAATGAGTGCCCACCAGCATGTGGACAGTGGGCAAACTCCAGAGGTACCGGCCCCTGAGCCGCACCCAGTCCTCACCGCTACCCCAGAGCCCCCAGGCCCTGCAGCAGCTGGTCATGCAGCAGCAACACCAGCAATTCCTGGAGAAGCAGAAGCAGCAGCTGCTGAAGCTGGGCAAGATCCTCACCAAGACTGGGGAGCTGCCACGACAGCCCACCACCCACCCCAGGAGACAGAAGAGGATCTGACAGAGCAGCAGGAGGTCTTGCTTGGGGAGGGACCCCTCACCAAACCCCGAGAAGGCTCCACGGAGAGTCAGAGCACACAGGAAAAGGAGGAGCAGAAGGACTACATCCAGGTCAAGAATGAGGAGGGCAAGAGTAGTGCTGAGGAGGGACCTGACTTGGAGAGTGGAGTGCTGGTTACAAAAAGGTGTTCTTAGGTGCCCAGGTGGCTGCAGCCAGGGAGCACAGCCCCAGGTCAGCAGAGGAGCCTATGGAGGAGGAGCCTGCCCCTCCATACCCTGGTCACCATCCCTCTGGGCTTCATCATTGTGATTTTGTTTATTTTCTATTAAAAACAAAGGAGAAATACTCCAGCTACTAGAGGCAGTGTGGGCCCCAAGAAAGGTAGCTGTAATGCATTGCAAGGGGTACCAAAAAGAAGAAACTAAAATAGCAAAAGGAAATGAATGGGCAGACAGGGAGGTGAAAGCTGCTGCCTCAGGACAAGGCAACTGGAGCGCAGACCAGCCGGCAATTGAGGGACACCTGCTGGGAATAGAGATACATCAGCCAGAATATACAACAAAAGAGCAGGAATGGGCCCAAAAAGAAAACTGTCTTTGGATCCTGGCAGGACTGTGGCAGTTACCAGATGGCCCGTTATATATATCCTAGGGACAGGCCGGGAACCTGGTGAGGTGCTGTCACGAGCTAACTCATTTCAGGAAAACAGCCCTAGGAGCCATGCTTAAAAAGACATTACTACTTCCCAAACGTGTCCAGGATCTGAGACCATTTCGGCACTATGTCTTGCCTGTGTAAAAAACAACCAAGCAAGCAGACCAACCGGCCCACATGGGGTCCAACATAAAGGACAGCAAGCCCTTCGAGGACCTACAAATAGATTTTACTGAAATTGTTCCCAGCAGGGGGTACAAGTACCTACTAGTGTTAATCTGCACTTTCTCAGGGTGAGTGGGTGCTCGGGGCCCAGAATTTGGAGACTGACTCCTTTGGGTCCTTTGGGTCCGCACGCGTAATAAAGTGCCTACTTTTTCCCTCATCTCGGTGTTCTGCCTGAGTCCTTCCTACAACACCATCACTGTGCACCTTGACCCATGACAAAATTTCCTTAGCTCTAGCCAGGAAAAAAAACTGGTCAGTTTAAATCAATTGTCCGTTAAAAAAAAAAGCCTGCAACATTTCTTTCCACCCCAAATAACTTTTGGCAACTCAATTCACATCTAAAAACTTCTTCCTAGCATTCAGAAGTCCTTTTCCCTTTCTCTGACTGCTCCATTTACATCTCTGCCACTCCCTGTGTCTGCTATACAAAATAATCGCTGTTTTACAGGAGAGTAATCTCTTCCTCTCCCTCCATGAACAAAGGTAAAACTAAAAAAGACTGTTTACAAAAAGTCTATAAAAAGATTTTCCTATATCTGCCTAATAGCCAAGGTTCTAAATTCTGTTTGGTAAAATAATTATGTTTCATGGTATATTACTTAAATGCTTAACTAACTCTCAAAACACTTTGTCTCTCAATGCTAAGAACTGATGTTTTGTCAGCCTATATTTAATGTCATATATCTTTTATTACTGCTTTAAATAACCATATCATTTCATAATATATATATTCCTTAATTAACAAAATCTTCAAAGTTTCAAATTTAAAAAACTTCCTTATGGCTTTAAGGTATTTCAAAAGCCTGTTGAAATATCTCAAAATTTTATTCTTCATGGAGAAAAATGTCTAGATTAATCAGACTTGTTTATCACATTTTAAATACTTAAAAGGCTTTGTCAAATAAGAATATTCTACAAAAGTTTCCAAAAGTCTACAATATTCTAATATACTTTCATTTATAATCCTAATGGGGTAAAGTTTTTTCCCTATTATCAGTTGCCTAATTAACTTCAAAAACTTCATCCCTCTTATTTTACTATGTAAGTTGAAAATTACCTGTATTACAAAAAATTTGTATAAATCATAGGTGATATATACATATTACAGAAGGATTGTGTAGGATAAAAGAACAAAAGTAAAAAAAATGTAAGCCATGTCCATGCATGTCATGAAAAGGCATTGACATTAAAATCAGAAATTAAGAAAAAAAAGTAAGCAAATAAGTCTGTAAAACTAACTTCTTTTATTTATTTATTTTTTAAGATTTTATTTCATTATTTTTAGAAGGAAGGGAAGGGAGAGAGGCAGAGAGGGAGAAAGACATCAATGTATGGTTGCCTTTCACCTGCCTCCAGCCTCAGACCTGACTGGAGACCTGGTTTGCAACCTTGTTATGTGCCCTGGCTGGGGAATCAAACCTGCGACCTTTGGGTTCGCAGGCCGGCGCCTTATCCACTGTGCTACCAGGCAGGGATTGTAAAACTAACTTCTAAATCTAGAAGTTACTTTGTCCTAAAACAGTATTTACCTCCTTAATCAAACCTATACAAAAACAGCAGGTGTCTACCTCTTCAAAACTCAAAGAAAAAAGGGTGTTAGTTTTAAACTCAAGTGGTGGCTTAAGGCCTGAGCCTGTGATTTCTCTGCTTCTCTCTAGCTCTGCCTAGAAGAACAGGGCAGGGGTGGGGAAGCCTAGTTCCAAACCTATCTCCTCCCCTCACTGGACTATTCCTATCTCCCTGATTACCTTGTTCATTCTTTTAATCCTTGGCCGAACCACAAATTCATGTTTTAAATGCCTCCTCATCAGCTTTAGTCACAAGACATGGTTAAATTGTAACAGGACCCTCCTGGGTGGGGGTGTCCTCAGTTTTAATAGTCTCAATTTGCCCACTGCCAGAGATGCCTCTTAATAACAGAGTTTGGTGAAAAGAAAAAGTATTTTGTTTATTTGAGGGGTATACAAATTACATTAAAGGTGCAATTGGGCGGTTAAATCCCACTCCCTTTAAAAACACCCAAAACATATACAGTAATTCCCTATTAGACTAGATTTAAAACAGACAAGTGAAAGATACTGTCTTTCAGAAGCATAACAACAGTTCACAATTAAGCATTCCAGTTATAAATTCAAAGTTCCCGGCAGCTGCTATACCCAATTAGGGGAGTATCTTGCAAACACTCCCCAACTCTTATACCACAGGTAATTCCCTATCTCTGCTCAAGCTGCATGTCTCCCTTCCCCCCTTCACTCCCCTCTTCTCAAACCAGGTGAGTTCTCAAGCTTTCTGTCCATGGGTCTATCCAGGGAAGCAGAGAGACCACATGTCTGCTGTGCTACTTTAAGCTATAATGGCTGCCTGTGACTCAGTGGTCAGGAGACCAATTGTGGCCACCTCTGAAATCTCGTGTAGCCCTATAAATTCTTTCATCACCAGCCATGGATATACAAAGTACCTCTCTCCGGAAAAATGGCTTGTTTTAGTATCCCACCCAAAACTGCAGAGTCGGGGATTTTGGCTTTCTCCCATTCTGTAACAAAAAAACTAACAAATTGGGCAACTCAATAAAAAAGAAACTAGACAATACATCAAATTCTTAGTTTAGCCTATCCATTCCTTAGAGGGGCTTCCTTCTGCCACTAAACACCTCTGCTAACATTACTTTTAGCTCTCATTCTACAGCCCCACCTCCTGAGACTTCCTATTGGTGTCATCAAAAGAACCTCAATTTAGCAATGGTGCAGATGGCCCATTCCCTCTTGCTCCTGTCAACCAAAGGCTGGATATATCTGGATGCTGGGGCAGATAACCTGGAGGCAGTACATACCTTTGAACTTTAATTATACCTGGACTTCAGTTAAAACCTGGCAGGGATGTGATAATGGAAAAGGCAAGGAAACTCTTAGAGATGAGCCGATGTAGTTATCTTTTCTGGGAATCCCTGGGGAGATGTTAATGAAGGACTGGCTCCATCAGTTAGACTCTCTTACACTCCCTTGCTAATAGAATTTGGGTAAAGAAACTAACTCTCCTTTGATCCAGGTGTCTGTGAGAATGTCTGTATAAAAGCTTCAACCTTGGGATATCAGGTTGAAGACTGGCTCTTCTAAAGCCTCTTCCCTTGCCAAGCTTCCCATTTTCCCTGTTCCCTTTTTCCTTACCTCAATGAACTCATGATTTAATCTCACAGGGGTCTCCAGGTATGATTTCTTTGAGCAAGGCTGACTTTACAACCTCCATCCCTACTCCCCAGACCCAGAACAGTGCCAGATTATTGACAATAAACTGCTCTGGCTGGTGGCTCAGTGGATTGGTCCCCACCTTCAAAGCCAAAGGTCACTGGTTCGATTCCCAGCCAGGGCACATAACCAGGTTGCAAGCCAGGTCCATAGCTGGAGGCAGGTGAAAGGCAACCATATATTGATATTTTTCTCCCTTGTTGGGTACCCCCAACCCACAGAGATCCCTCAGTGCTGCAGATGAAATGAAGATTTCCCAGGCAGCTTGTGCAAGGAGGAGAAGGCCAGCAAAAGCCTCAATAGCCTTCCTCCAAGGTCTTTTATTGAGTGTGGTAAGCCTAAGGGCATATAGCATGCACATAAAGCTCATGAGTCTAAGTTAAATAGTGCTAATTACAGATATTGTTCAGGGATAACATTTGAAGGAACACTGAGATCTCCCTCAAGTCAGGGTGTGTTGGAAACAAAGACTTTAGATGGCCATAAAATAGGGAGGGTGAGTTCACTTCTGGGTTAGGTTTAACACCTGCTGCTGGTACAATAAACCAATCAAGGGAGGTTAAAGCATAGGGCAAGCTTCAAAAGTTATATGGAATGTTCTTAAGGCCAGATTTACACTGGGGTCCCCCGGCTAGAGCATCAAGGTTTTTATGCACCCAGCTTTTCTGACTTTCCAGTCAGGTCTTACAGGCTTGACCTGGCCTGCATGGGGCTCCATCCCCCAACACCTTCCCAGGGGGACTCCAATACTCCCTTTCTTCCTCCCTGCCCTTCTCTCTAAAAATAATGAATTTTAAAAATCTGTAAAAAAAAAAAAAAAAAAAAAAAGAAGAATAAACCAGAGGTGGGGGCGGGGGCAGTGGATAATAGGACAAAAGTCCCCTTTTGAGTCCATCTTTGCCAGAACTAGCTGGATCCCATAGCATGACTGACTCTTGTTTTAAGAGCCTCTATCTTCAGGACTAGAAATTTACTGGAAGCTCACGCACAGAGGCTCCAGCAACTTATGAAACAGGACCCTGTACCCAAAGATAACACCACAACAAGCTACAGCCTATATAAGACTAACTGCAACATCCTGTTCCACAACCACTCCAGTCACCTAATCAAAGCTCAAAGCTCCCACCCTTCAGGTATGGTGTATCTTTCCACACCATGCCTCTCTCCCTTCTTGAAAAATGAATTAAATTTTTTACTCTTTACACTTTCTTCTCTTTGTGAATTCTTTCATAGCACATATCACTGACCACTGTAACAGTAATGTACAGGGAAACTAAAGAGTGTTAAGTGCTAGAGAGTAAGGTTGCCATGCACATTTTTTGGGTGCCTGCTCTGGCTTCTCAGGGTCTAGAGTTGTTGCTAATGAGTAATGTCTCTCTTTCCTGGTAGAGAGGGGGACACTTTACAAATTTGTGTCCAGCTTTTAAGCAATAGGGGGAGGAAAGAGTCCTTTTTTTTTTGTATTTGATTCTTCTCAATTACCATCAACTCAAGATAATCCTTCTGTCAAAGTGGTATATTTAAGGTGGCATGCTCTGCCATCCTTCACAAGCCAGCATCACAGGGTGCGTCTGGGTCTCTCTCTCCCTGTACTTGCAGCTCTGTCCTCTGACTATGAGACCCCTGATTCCCAGGACCTCCCCCTTCATTGTTCAGGCCCCTGCTCTGACCCTCCACTGATACTGTGGTCCCCTTGCTGCACTGACTGCTTTGGCCCCTGATCTTGGGCTAGAAACCATCTTTGTGTCCAGGACTACACCAAGACAGGAAGCCAAGATCCCTGAGGAGCAGGTGGTGATGTGGCCTTTGGGAACAAAAGATGCCTTGGGCAGGTCAGTTTTGAGCAATGAAATTTGGTACACTCACTTTACTAGTCAGAGGCTGAAACCCCACCCTTAGAGGACCCTTTTGGTTTCCCTACGGCCCTCAAAGGAGGCAGTTCTTTAAATGTGGGCTGTGGGCTTACTGTTAGCTTCCCGGGGAAGCATTGACAGTTAACTCTAAACTGACTCCTGGTGAGGTAAAAAGGGGATGGAGCTGGAGGTGAACTGGACTATTGCAGGGGCATGGGTGGCAGCCCAGAGCTCTCAATGTTACCCATGGTGTTGGCCATGAAGCACTGTTACTGGTGAAGTTCTTGAGTTTGGAAAAGAAAGAATTCCGAGCCAAGAATTCAAATTATAATGAAACGAAGAAGGGCTCCCCAAAGTCTTCACAGTCCATGGTTTGGGGGATGTGGAGAGGAGACAATACAGCTTTCAAGGTACTTTATAGCTCTAGGGCAAGCTGGTAATCAAGCTGGTAGCTAGATAATTGCTGTGCTATGACCCAGGGCAAAAGATAAAGGTCCTCTCCAGAAGCCCCTGAGACAGGAACTCTTGCCCTGACAAAAAATGGCTCCCTAAAAAGTGTAAACAATGCAGGAGAAAGTGGCAAATGTAGCTCATTGTGGGAGGAGTTGGAGATGAGGTTATAGGGGAAGGTCCCCAGCGGGATCTAAAAGAAGTGTGGGCAGCCTTGAGAAAAAAGAACCATGATGTGGGAGTGATGAGCAAGCAGCCGTACAGTTTGTAGTCAGAATCCAGCCGAATAGTAGGTGTAGTAGGAAAGCAGGCACGCTGCTGCTTTGACCGCCCCCGCTGACGCCAAAGCCACCAAGGATTCTGCCTTGCAGACCCAGACTCTATCTGGACTCTTGGAATTCGGGACATAAGGATAGGACTTGTGCCTTTGCTGGACTTCATCGTGATCCAGTGTAACATGGCACATGCTTTCCTGGGCTGAGGACAATGTACCCCAGATCCTGAAGGAGAGAGCTGACAGATAAGGTGATAGGGAACTATTGGGCTTGATTTTTGGCTTGTAGTCTTTTGGGGAACAAGGGAAGTGCTGGGTCTCGTGGAAGAACAGGGGTCCAAGCTGAAGTGCTCCCAGTGCCCCCCAACCCAGGTTGGAATATTGTAAACAAAGACCTGTTTCTCTCAACATAAATTGTTGGGTCATACACCAAGGTGCTATGTAAATGGTTTGCTCAGTTACAGTAAGAGAAAGTTTAGTTAGAAAGTTACAGAGATAGGTAAAGCAAGCTGTAGAAGAAATGGGTTTAGGGAATAAGTTACAGAGGCAAAAGAAGGGCCCTTGGGGCTTAAGCAAGAGACAGGTAAAGGTAACACCTTGGGGAGAGGGAAGGGGAAGGGAATGCCTGGGTAGGGTCCTGGGAGGGAGAGAGCTCTGAGTCCTTTGTCTTGAGGGCTGAAAGTTTAGGGGAGATCTTAGGGGGTGGAATTGCAATAGAATATTCATCAACTTTATGCTTGTTAGGTCTTGAGGCCTCATAGGCCAGACCTGCAGGCATCTCTGATCTGATGGCAAGAGAAACTTGCCCTGAGCCTTTAAGAGATTTGACCTGCAGCAGCAGGCTAACAACCAATGGAAGGCCAAAAGGCCAGGTGGCCCTTTGAGGGTGCCGGCAGGCCTATGCAAGGTTCTTCCCACTTCCCACCCTGGACATCAGGAGAGAGCCAGTTTACAGCAGAAGCAGGCTTGAAAACCCCTTAGAACAAAGGGGGCTACCCTACCTATACCTTAGAACAAAGAGGCAGAATACCCCAAGACAGCACTTGCCAGTTTAGGGCCAACTATGTTGGTTGCCCCTGGGCTCAGTGTTCCAGGGCTCTGGGATAAGATTAGCTTCAAGCCTATCTAGTTGGCAGATGCCAGTGGAAGGACCATCCATATACAGAGAGAAACGGGGAACCTAACAATGCTGATGTGCCCAAATGAGATTTACTCTTTTAACGTCATCTGTGCTTGGGTGTAGTTGGCACAAAAAGCCCTAATTGAATCTCAGCTATCTATCTCCCTGAGTGGGGTGATTTAAACTATGGTGAGGAAAGAAGCATTAACCATTTCCTCTTAAGTTGTCCTTGGTTTAGAAAAAAATAGGATTTTGTGATTTACTAGATGGCTGTGAACTGCTTGTCCATTTATCTGTCTCAGTTTCCCTATTCCACTTGTCCAGGCTCACTGGTCTGTCTCAGTGTTACCGGACAGCAAGTGGGGTCCTGCTGTCCACCACCACCCTTTGGGCAAAATTCTGGAGGCAAAGGTGGTTTGGTAATAAAAGAAAGGAGTCTTTATTCAAAAGCTTCACAATTTTGGAATAACAGCTTTCCACATGCATTAGTCACTTAAGGCTATCAATTAAGGCTAAACTTTTAACACCTGGGTTCTCCTGTCATTCCCCAGTTAGTTTTAATTATCTTATTTCTATAGGGTTAGTTTATTAACTAAAACAACAAAGATACAACAGCTACACAATTCCAAAAGAATGTCAGGCTTCTGCCTCAGAGCCTTTCCCTCTAGAACACCTAGAGAATAAACCTGCTACCCTTTGCCAGGGCAGCCTGCTCCTAGGCTGCACACCTGGAGTTCCTTCCCATACAAAATAACCTGTTGGGAGACACAGGCAGCTGCAGCACCATCATCCAGGCATCTTCAAGGAAGAGAGCCCAAGAGCCCTTCTTTATTTTAAATCTTATAGCTCATAATCCCATGTGCTCTGGAGGTGTTCAGCTTCTCAGCTAATTCCATCCTAGGCTTTACTGGAGCCTCCTCCTCTGGCCCCTCCATACTTCTCCCCAGTAATCTGATCAGACTCTCTGTACCAGCCAGGCTGTATTGTAACAGAACATCAAGCACTTGAGCTGAAGTTGGTAAATCCCAGAGCCTTCAAGTTCTTAAGTAAATATCCCACTGTGGAGTTCCTGGATGGGGTTGATTGAGTATTGCCCATAGTAGAAGGGAGGGATATCTCAGGGAGGAGAACAAATGGAGGGAGGGGGAAGTTTAAGAAACTTTCCCAGCTCAAATGGTCTAGAGATCTGCCACCAGAGATGAGGTCCTCAAGCCTGGTGGCAGACCAACCTTGAAGATCTACCTCAGAGCCAGGCATCCCGGAGCCCAGAGAGCAGACTGAATCCAGCAGAATGACAGTTGGGGGCGTCCCTCATGGCCAAAACCCTGGGAAAGTGATAGACCCAGTACTGGGGTTTACGACAACCAGATGAGGGGCAGGAAGTGGGGGCGGGGCTAAGCGATTACTTTCGACCAAGTGAATGTTTCCGCATGTTGGGATGGGGTGAGGAGGAAGTTGTCCCCAGAGTCTAGAGAGATGAAAAAGAATTGGAATAGCCTCTCCACACCTCTCAGAGGCAGGCTTAGGGGGTTAACCCCGGTTGAACTTCTGCCCACTTAGGTGCAAGTCTAGGGAGGTAGAGAAGAGAGAGAAATAGAGAATGTCCTCGTACAGACCACCAAAGTGATAGGGTGGTCAGTGACAGGGGCTGTGAAAGAATTCACAAAAAGAAAAAAGTGTAGAGTGTAAAGTTTTCAGTTTCCAAGAGGGGAGAAGGGCTTGGTGTGGAGAGATACACCAGCCCTGAGGTGTGGGGCTTTGAGCTTTTTGGTTAGTGTTAGGGCCAGAGACCCCATGTTGCCTGTCCTAAAACCTGCCCGTTTGGATTTGAAAACCAGGCTATGATCATTGGTCATTGTGTTCTTGGGAACTGTGGCCTGCAGTCTTGTAGGACCTGAGCCAACACCTGTGCTGAAACAAATTGGGTCTGCGTCACCCACCATGTACCCAATCACGAAGTTCCCTATAGTCAGAGGCAACTGAGGCAGAGCTGCCAGCATCCTGGTAAGACCTGGTTTCTCTCCCCTTGAGCATTTCCCAGGAACAAAGGCCATCAATCTCCTGGACTTTCTGTTCCCATAGCAATGATCTCTAACCAGAGGACATTGTTGTTTCACCTACATCCTGGACCAACAGGGTGACTCAGCTCCCCTGTGGGTCTGCTCCATGCGCTTAAAACTCCCCCTACCCCTTCCTTTGCCGCTGTTGTCAGCTTGGACTCAGCCTGCCTGCTTGAACATCCTTTAATAAAGACTTTGAACTGGTCCATCTGACTCCTCCCTTCTTTCTGGCACAAACCTAACAATTAGATGACTGGGGCGGTTGTGGAGCAGGATGTTTTGGTTGGTCTTGTGCAGACTGCTGCTTATCTTGATGCTATCTCCAGGTACAGGGTCCGGTCATCGCGGTCAGACATGTCCTGTTTTGTAAGTTCCCAGAGCCTCTTGTACCTTCAGTAATTTTCTAGTCCTGCAGATGGAGTCTCATAAAACAAGAGTCAGGTATGCTATGGGGTTCAGCCAGCTCTGGGAAAGAAGGCCTGTAAGGGTTTTTTTGTTTTTTTGTTTTTTTTGTCCTATTATTTACCTTCCCACAATTTGCTGCCCTCGAAGTGCAAAGTGTTTTCCCTTTGTCTTGTCACTTCTCTGAAAATTGTATTGGTCTTTTGTTAAGTTGGTATATGAGCCCAGGTTTGAACCACATCTTTCTGTTACTCATTATTATGTGGACAAAAAGTGCCACACACTAAAGCTGACAAACATAGAGGCCTGTGCGGCACTCTTGCAAAGTCAGAGACCTAAATTAACCACACAGGATGGTCTGAGGTGAAAACTTCCTAACTAAAAGCAAGTCCTGGCAGGCAGTCATGTCCTAGGTTAGAGACTTCCCTGACAAAGGTTAATCTTTACCTTAATTGAACCTGTCTATTATCTTTTTGCATCTGCAATAACATACCTTTGGAATGTCAAAGTAATTTCCTTTTTCCAGACTCCTGGGAGGACAAGCACCTTACCAGGGAAGACTGTAGATCCCCTCATTGTTGCTGTTAATTGCGTTGTTGACTGTTGACTGTCCTGTACTGACCTATGTATATGATGTGACTATCATTTTACTTTTTATTCAATCCTGGAAGTTCCCCTTGACCCTGATTTGCTTTCTCCTGCCTCCATAATGCATCACCAATGAATTTCATGGAACCCCTTTATGCCTTCTCCTTTGATTGTAATGTATAAAATAAGGTGCAAAACTGACATTTTCTGGAGCAAATTCTCAATCCATTGGGATTTTGTTTCCTGGCAACTGTTGTCAGTTTGGCACAAATAAATGCACAAAAATTCTCTGTGTTTGAATGTTTCTTACATTGACAATTGGGCACTGCACTTGTATGCACATGCACATGCTAATGAACTCCTGTTTTTCTCCTGTTAATTGGTCTTTTGTCAGTCTAATTTACAGGGTCCTAGTTGGAAAACATAGGAGGGTATGGGGGGAAAGGTTCAAATTTTCCTCCATTACACCTGTAATTTAAGGGCTCCACATAAACTCATGGTTTTCAGTATACATAGACGGGAATTTGCATAGACGTACATGGCTCTGCTCACGGAGTGGCCCTGGGACAGCACCACTGCAACAGCAAGGAACACACTCACTCCCCAGACCTCCACTTTTAGTATCATCCTTTCTGAATACAAGACTCTGGCGATGTGGCTGAATCCAGGGCTGGGCCAGGAAAGGCAGAGGGAGAGCCTAGAACCTCAGATCAGGCCCTTCCATTAGTGTTCATAGTATAATGGAAATTTGTAAAAAAAAAAAAAAAAAGCTACAGGCACCATCTTGAAAGGGGCTCCCACTGACCCAAATCAGGAATAACATGAGTATTAAAATAAACAATAGCAGATTATAATCCACGGAATGAATAAAAAACTGTAAATACTTGTAGACATAAGTAAATGAATGAATGCATAAATGGTCTAATAAGCAATGGAATGTTTTCTTCATCTAAAGTATTTGTGCACAGAGTGCTTATTAATGAAATGGTTTGGCAGCACCACCTCCATCCAGGACTTGCCCCAGGGCACCCCTGCTTACCCCATGAACACCTCTGCTTTCCCACTCTGGGGTTTTGCTTACCCTATTCTGCCCCCTGATATGCTCCCTTCCTTCTTCCTTCCTCCCACCTTCTGAAATTCTGCCTATAATTCAGAACCTGGCTCAAAGGATGCCTCCTCCACATGGCCCTCTCAGATCACCCCTCATGCAACCCTGTTATCCTCCTACTGCTCGCTGAGCAGGAGAATATGGCAAATGTTAGTCTGGGAGCTCCGAGTGGGCATCGGATCATAAAGCGGTGGGGCAACTTGTGCTTACAGATGACTGGTGCTCTCTCAAGGCTGTTGGGGATATTTCAGCTGAGGTGTTGCCAGCCCATGGGCACCAACTGGCCCTGTGTCTGGGAAGCCTGAGGTTGGGGATTCAGGGCAGTAAGAAGTCAAGGGGGGCTGCTGTGAAGCTTCTGCCAGAGTTAGAATATGATCTCTGGGTTTCCATGTCACAGAGCTTTTTCCTATTAAGCCACAGTTGCCACGAAGCCTGTCTTGCCCCTGGTCCATCATGTGACCTTGGGGAAGCCACCTCCACACTGAGCTTCAGCTTCCCTGTCTGTGACAGAGGGGCCAGGTTAGACAATGTTTCCAACTCCTTTGAGTAAATACCAAGGAATGTGATTGTTGGCTTATAAGGTGAAGGTATGCTTAGTTTTGTAAAAAAAGCACCAAACTATGTTCCCAGGTGGCTGTGCCATCTGCACACCTACCAGCAGGGAACATGAGTTCCTGTAGCTCCACATCCTCATCAGCATTTGCTGTTGTCAGTGTTCTGGATTTTGGCCATGCTCATAGATGTTATTTTCATGTGAAGTTATCTAATGACCTGTGATGTGAAGCATCTTTTCATGTACTTATTTGCCATTTGTACATCTTCTTTGGTGAAGTGTCTGTTAAGGTTTTTGGCCCATTTTTTTGAGTCAGTTTATTTATTTATTTATTTTTTAAATATTTTGGATAACAGCCTGCTATGGTCTAACTGTTTGTGTTCCCCCCAATTCATATGTTGAAATCTTAATCTTTAAAGTTGATGGTTTTAGGATATGGGGTCTTTGGATGGTAATTAGGTAATGAGGGTGGAGCCTTCATGAATGGGATTGGTGTCCTTGTAAAAGAGACCCAGATTGCTTCTTCACCCCTTCTGCCCTGCGAGGACACAGGGAGGAGGCTGTGATGTGGGAGAGGGCCTCATCTGATCCTGCTGTACCTTGATCTTGGACTTCCAGCCTCCAGAACTGTGAGAAATGAATTTCTGCTGTTTATAAACCACATATTTATGGTGTTTTGTTATGTAACAGCTCAAACAGACTAAGATAAAGACTTTTATCATATGTGTGTTTTGTTTTGTTTTGTTTTTCCAAATATTTTCTCCTTGCCTATGGCTGGTCTCCTCATTCTCTTGACATTATCTTTCAGACAGCAGAAAAGTTTTTTTTATTTTGATGAAGTCCAGCTTATCAATTATTTCTCTCTTGGGTCATGCCTTTGGTGTAAAGGCATTGCCATATCCAAGTTTGGGTAGGGTTTCTCCTATGTTATCTTCTAGAAGCCTTAGAGTTTGCATTTTACATTTAGCTCTATAATCCATTCTGAGTTAATTTTTGTGAAGTGTGTGTTGTCTGTGTCTAGATTCATTTTTATTTTAATTTTTATTGCATGTGGATATCCAGTTTCAATACCATTTGTTCAGAATACTCTTTGCTGCAATATATAATCTGTGCTCTTTTGTCAAAGATCAGTTGACTATATTTATGCGGGCCTGGGTTTTATGTTTGAAGCCACCAAGTTCTGGGGTAATTTGTTACACAACAGTAGATAAAAGTGAGATGGTTTCACTGCTCTCACATCCTCACTCCTGCATCCTGGGAGCTCCTCTCTCTCAGCCAGCACTGAAGCCCTTGTTTTGGCTCTGTCTTCAGAGAAACCCACACCAAGACAAGCTGGATGAACAGTGAAAAGTTACAGAAAGCCTAATGTCCCTAAACAATAGATTGGAAACGTGGTAGAATCATTCCACTGAACCCAAAGCAGCAGTGAACCTGATGGAACGAGGCCTTTCTCAATCAACTTGGAAAAGTCCCCAAACCTAATGTGAGTGGAAAAAAGCAAGCTACAGAGGATTAAAAAGTTTATAAACATACAAAGTGATACGAGGTCATGTTTACAAACACATACATGCATAGTACTAAAAGCCCAAAAGCACTTGCAATAATAGAGGATGCTACAGATGGAGGAGAGATAGAACTGGAATATGGAGAGGACACTATTATATTTTATTTCTTCATGAAAATTGAAGCAAATATGAACTTAAGGCTTATGGTGAGTATACAGGTGTTTATCATATTGAGTTGGCCATAAAGTGTATACATTTTTTTTCTGTAAAATAAAAGATACATTTTTCATTTTCACCAATAACATTATTGATTAAGATATTTTGAGTATGTCAGCTATCTCTCATGTGGTATAATGTTGATTGTTCTCAATTAATGTCTCAATTTGATCACTATCAACTTCAACTGATCTACCCCATCGTGGAGCATCGTCCAGCAAGAAATTTCCAGCACAAAACTTGACAAACTACTTTTGACATGTTCGATTAGTCACAGCACCGTTTCCAGAACACTACACAAACCTTTTTTTGCATTTCAGTTATGTTTCTACATTTCTTGAAATAATACAGCATAATATGCCAAAAATGTTGTGTATTTCCTTCCATCTTCAATATTAAAATGACTGCACAAAATTTCACCAATTTTGATGTTTTGAAAAAATGCACACTGATATAACAGCTGTCATAGTACAATCTAACAAAATTGTTTCAAATGAAATTAAAAGCTGTTAAGCACTACTAGAGCCATCATATGGAAAAAACGTAACAAACATTTTGGCCAAGCCAATACTATTTTCATTCTTGGCTGCACATTTGTTGAATTTAATGATGAAAAAAAATAAGTGGCAAAATGCATGAAGGAGCATGGGGGTTCTGATACACTTCAGGCCCTAGTTCAGGGCCTTCCAGGGAGGCCCAACATCATTGCTGCCCTTTGTTCAGAATCACAAAATATCCCATTTTCCTTTAGTAGAGTGAAAGAGTTTCTACTATTAACCCTCTGGCCATGCTCAAAGCAGAGACCCTTGGAGGGGGCTGGGCATTTGAGGTGCTTCCCCCAGAAATACTCTGAAGGTCTCAGACCAAGATATAGGAAAAGGACCGATATATTATACACCCAAAGTACGTTCCCTGCCCAGGGTTCTCCACTGCCTCCCACTCCCATGTGCTATTTTTGCAATTTTCCAAGACCATCAGTCACAAAAGCCACCCTAAGTAGGTCACAGTGGTTACCTTCTTTTAGAAATAATAATAATAATAATAATAATAATAATAATAATGCAACCACAGTTGGTATTTAGTGTTCTGCTGTTCTCTGAACTGCTTTGACACTTGACAGACTCAAGTTGGTACAGAGCCTTTCGGAGAAGCAAGGAGTCGGTATTGTGCTTACTCATTTTCCAGGAGGAATGAAGGTTCAGAGCATCTACCCTACCACACGGTTACACTGACCTTCTGTGGGGGCACAGGGAGGGAGACCAGTGTTGCCTTAGAGATGGAGGGATCTCACCCCCAGAAACCCAACACCCTACTCAGGAGGCACAGGGTAGGCTCAGGGATGGACAACTTCCTCTCAGCCACTGTGTGCGTGGGTGCTGTTTATTTCTGCCCAGTCTCCATTTTCAGTGCCACCGGCCTACTACCTTCCCCCAGGAAATGTCCCCTGTCACTCCTTAGGGTTCTGAGGAGGCTGCCAGGCACAGCTCAGCCTCTGCGACTGCAGAGTGAGCAACCTGTTGAAATGGAAACATAGGGTACATTTTCCAAACAGCAATTAGAAGAGGTAAAGCCAGACTGTGCAATTAGAAGAAAAAAAAAACCTGAGTATCACAGTGGACCACAAAATAAATTCAGGTCAGCAAAATAATACTACCTTTAAGGAAAACAAACAGATAGGGTCAAACTGGGGACATGATGTATGGGGACAAAAGAGCTATTTTACTAGATCACCACAGCATTGAGAGAGGAGAGCTTGTCATGAAGAAAAATGGAGATGTCTGAGCCTGGGAAATGAGGGTCTTGAGGAATTCGTAAAATGGCCAAGGTTGAACCAGGAGCAGGGAACCACCAAGCCTCTGCCCTGCCCTGAACTTGCACAACCCTGAGAGTGACAATTTGCCCCAGTGAAGTCTGGCCTGGACTCTCCCAACCTTTGGCACACCCATCTTAGATTAGAATCAGGCCTGCATGCATCAGATCATCAGGATGTACATTTTCTTCCTTTCTTTTCTTTTCTTTTCTTTTTCTTTTTCTTTCTTTCTTTCTTTCTTTTTTTTTTTTTTTAAAGATTTTATTCATTATTTTTAGAAAGAGGGGAAGGGAAGGGGGAAGAAAGGGAGAGAAACATCAATATATGGTTGCCTTTCACCTACCTCCCACTGGGGACCTGGCTGGAGACCTGGCTTGCAACCTGGGTATGTGCCCTGACTGGGAATAGAACCAGTGACACTTGGGTTAGCAGACAGGAGGATGTACACTTTCATATCTGATAACTGGGTTGTCAATTATACCTCAATGGGAAAAAAATTAGAACCAGACCTGCAGATGCCTTCTCACCTGCTCCTGGGGGGCTGACACCATATCTTATCTACTATTATTACTTTTTTGGGATGGGAAAACAGAAACCCAGAAAGATGTACAAATTTACCCACAGGTCATGGAGCTGGCTAGGGGACACTGTGACACTTGATCCCTGGTGGTCTAATGCTGAAACCTGTGTCCTCACCACTGTTCTGCCCTGCCCTTCTTCTGTTCTCCTTGGGAACCTGGTTCTGGGTCCTCACCCTGTGGGGTCTGAATTGAGCTGCAGTCAGGCCTGGCCTTGGGCTCATACCTCTGCCCCACCCCCAAAGCCAGCCCTCATCCCAGCAGCCATCCTCCTCAGCACAAAGACCTCCCAGGGCACCCACTTGCCCTACTTCAGCCCTCTTACCCTCCTGCTCACAGCTCTCTGGCCGGTACTCTCATGGCCTTGCCTCAGAGCCTTTGCATTATTTTTTCCCCTTTTCCTCGTGATACTTTTCCATCAAACACCCACAGAAGTTGCCCTCTTCACCTTCTTCAGACTGTTTCAACTGAGCCTTTCTTTCCTCGCTGCCTTGCTGGAAGGAGACACAGGCAAGAGAGAGAAAGCCAGCATGGGGATGGCCATTTGGAACCCCATTCTCACCCTCTCTCCATGTGCACACAATCTGGGTATAGTCAGGGCCCTTGACTCAGGGACTACCAGAACAAGCATCCCACAGCAGTACATGCACTCCGCACCACCCAGAGGGGCTGCAAGGGCTCACAATTTCCAAAGTGCTGTGTATACAAGGCAGGTGAACCTGCCTTGCCTGAGCCTCCTGCTTGTTTAGGTGAGTAATTACGCTCATGGAGTCTGTCTCATAGTCAGCTTTAATCATAGACAACCCCAGAGATGAGAGAAGGAAAAGACTAGGCACAATTTGCATGTGTAAGCCTGTGTATGTGCACATATGTGCATATGTGCATGTGCATGTGGGAGCTTGTGTCTGAGGTCCAGATGGTTGTGTGTTTACTTGTGACACGGCATGAATGTGTGTACTGAGCATGTTAGGGAGGCCACAGTACCCTGGGAGGAGCAGGGGGTGGGGTATAGGACTTGGTTAGGGGGCTGAGCTCCAAATCCTGGTCAGGAAGGGAGAAGGGTCTTCTCAGGAGCCAGTGGAAGGAGCTTACAATCCAGTAAGGCTTGAGCACTGGGGCTAGAACTTCTGGGGGTGGGGGGATTGGGGGGGGGGAGCCAGAGACCTAGGGTAGGGGCAGAGAGGGTTTAGAGTGGGCTGCTAGTGTGCCAGCAGCCCAGGGTGACCTGTGATCACTGGTGGTGTTGATAACATGTGGATCCACAGGTGGGAAAAAAAGTCACAAAGGAATGTAGTGTTGACTTTCTTTGTGCCAGGGGGTGAGTATGGGCACACCCACCAGCAATGGGTGCACTGATGGTTAGCCTTAGCACACAGCTTGGAAGGCAGATAAAGGACTAGGTTCAACAGTCTCCTGGCAGGATGCCCTTGGGCATAGCACAGCCTTCACAGCTATACACAGCAGCCTAGTCTGGGGCTCAGGGAGACACACAGGCCAAGATTAGCTCTGTTGTGAATCTGAAAGTTGGGGGATGCTGGGGGCATCTTGGAAAAGCCTGGAGAAGTACAGGCTGCTTCACTGTGGTGGGCACAAGTGCCCGACAAGGCTATAGATGAAAACTGCAGCTGCTGGAAGTGAGGCCTGTACCCTCACACCTACGAGGTTACTGCAGCTCTGGGAGCTTCAGATCTGCTGCTGGACTGGGTCTGGACCCTCCGAAGGGCAGACCAAAGGCAGGAGAGGCCTGGCCTTTATTTAAAGGGAAAAATGTGAGCCACATGATCACATTCCTTACAAAGTTAAAGAGAGTTGCCCTACAACCCAACAATTTCACTCCAGGGTATCTACCTCCCGAAAAACTAAGAGCAAGTAAACACACACAAACAAACACACACACGTGTTCACAGCAGCATTACTCACATCATCAAAAGGTGGAAACCACCCATGTGTTTGTTAGTGGGTGTGTGGACACACAAACTGTAGTCCATCCCCACAGTGAAGTATCATTTAGTCATAAATGCTGCAATGCTGCAATGTGGATGAACCCAGAGGACATGTGCTGAGGAGTGACAGTCAGCAAAGAACAAACACTGCATGATTCTATTTATATGAAATGTCCAGGACAGAAAATTCATAGAACTAGGTAGAGACACCAGTTGCCCAATATTGTGAATCTACTAAGTGGTACTGAGTTAACACGTTTAAATGGTTAATTTCATGTTGTGTGAATTTTACCTCAATTTAAAAAAAATGATCAAGAAAGCAAATGACTAAGACCACAGCAGCCTACAGAGCTAATTTCAGACCAGGAGTAGGGGTGGTGCTTTGTCATTCACCTGCACCAGCACCAGAGCACTGGCTAGCTGTAGTTCCTGGACAGAGAGCTGGTGGCTTAGGCTGGAGCCCGGCCCATGAATGTCTTAAGTGTGAACATGTTCCAGAGTGTTTTCCCTGCTGAGTGTCAGTGCAGGCTCTGGATGGCCCTGGGCCAGAGGAAGGCCTGAGCAGCAGCAAGACTCCACAGGTCAGATAGACGAGCCAATGGATGAGCCCTGGTTCCAGGTAGGCCCAGGAGTAAGTCTCAGCTCTTCCACCATCTGGCTGGCTCACTGGACAGGCCTTAGAAGCTTCCTGAATCTACATTTCCTCAGCAACAGGAGGGAGCCAGGGATTCTGCCATACAAGGGTGAAATGAGAAGACTCCTTCCGAGAAGGCCTCCTGTGGGCAGCTTGGTAATCCCATTGATGCACATGGGAAGACAGGGGAGGTAGCCAAACTGGGGGTACTTGTTATGTTCTGGACATTTCTCTAGAACATGGAGGAGGGGCAAATTAGGAACCAGGAGACCTGGATTCCGAAAAGACCAGACAAGGGTTTGCAGGGGGAGGAGAGTGGCCAGGTCTACTTCACGGGAGCCTAAGAAGCACTATTGAGCACCTGCAAACACTTCACATTTTGTCTGGCTCTCCCCTTCACCTAGATTCATTTCTCAATAAGAAATGTTCCACAAAGTACAAATTGCCGGAAACAACTGTCAGGTCTGATAGGTCAAATAGTAACAATTGAGCTTGGCAAGATGTCCCCATGGACATGAAGCGTAGTGGGAGAAAGCCCACAGCAGGCAGAGAGCCCCCTCACAGTCCATCTCCTGGTGACTTTGGGCAGCTCTGTCCCCTCTCTGACTGCTTCCTATCCTGCCTTGGGGAGTGATTAGATGGAGGATTGTTTGTATCCCCTTCAACCCTAGAACTATCTTTTCAAATAGAACCTTGTACAGAACCTCAGCATGAAGAGCAAGAGGAAGCAGAGAGGCTCACCTGTGGGAGGCAGAGACAGCGTGTATGGAGCCATATACTCCTCCAGGGGACATGGGCTTGGCAGCTGAGGAGCACCAGCTGAGAAGGATTTCCTGGTGCCTCATGATGGCTGAGGCCCCTGCCTGTTGGGATCACTTAACTTCAGAAGGTGTCAAGGGAGGTTTGTGTCTAGCTGGCTTAGCACTGACCCCACCCCATGTTTGCCTGGCGACCTTTGGTGTCTCTGGGATATGCTGGGGCAGGCTGGGGAGAATTACAGGGCTCATACACTGTTGCCACACATATATGGGGCAAGAGAGAAAAATAAAAGCAAAACAAACAGCCACATCCACTCCTCGCAGCCCTGAAATAGGAGCCTTTCCTGAAACAGCCGAAGGACAGTTTCCAGTGGAAAATTCCAAGCTACAAGGGGGATGTACTTACCTGTTCTCAGGAGAAAATGCACCCCCTGTCTCCCACCCCCAGCCTAGGTCACTATAGCCATGTAGGGAAACAACCAACCTGGCAGTGAATCCACCCTGAATCACTAATCAGGACAACCTTGTATATGGGGGGAAGTTCAAGGAAGCTTACATTGTCATGGAAAATAAAAGCCTGAAGAAGGTAGAAAATCAGCTCCACCCTTACTTGCTGTATGACTTTGGGTGTCAGCAACAAGCCAAGACTTGGTTGCCTTATCCTTGAAGTGGCAAGTTTCCTCTGGCTCACAGAGCTGCAGCCAGCATCGAATGACTGACAGACATCTAGTCTCCAAGCAGCTGTCTGACCTCAGAGGGGTCCAAGCATCTCCTTCCCCACTGCAGGTGGCATCCCAACAAGGAGACATGGGAACCATGGTTTTCTTACCTATAAATGGGGATACACATGTGAGGAAGGAACAAACATTCCTCCATCCTCAAGGTTGTACTGGCTAGTCTAAAAAAACAAACAAACAAAAAACAATACAAACAAACCATGAGGGGACAACAACAAAAAACATGAGACAGATTAGCAAGAGACAATAACCAAATTTGCACATGTATGGAACCCCTGCCTACACAAGAGCATCAGAGACCATACATGCAGGGAGGTTCAGAGACAGTAAGGGAACTTGGGTGTAAGACATCCTAAACTAGGTATGTGGTCAGGTGCTTTGAGAGCCTCAACGGGTCATTGCAGGATGTTGAGAAGAGCAGACCTTTAATAAATGGAAGTTGGCCCTGCTCTATAGATAGGGCAAAAGAAAGAGGTTGTCTCTGGTAATTCCTATGGGCAAGGTCTGTAATTCAAGTTCTTCTAGGTAGATAAGGGTAGGGGCAGATGTTTCTCTTGAACATGTGGCCACTATCTTGGGATGAACCGTTCAAACCCTGAAACATGTTTAATGACCACTAGGGCCCCCAAAGGCAAACATGACCCTAGTGTGAGCTCATCAGAGTTTGTAGCACCACATATCCCCCAGTCATTAAAGAAGCATCAAGATGTTAGAACTGGGGAGAACCAAGATGGTGGAGGGGTAAGGGGAGCTACACCAATCTCCTCCCAACACCAAACTGGAATTATAACTTAATTGGGGAGAAATCATCCAGAATAACCAACAGAACACCAACTAGAGAGAAGTCTTATTACCACGGACAGAACAGAAGAGCTGATTCATAACAACATGACCAAGGTGCCTAAAACTGACCACTGATTGCACACTGATTGGATTAACAACTATAGGAGACAGACAAAGACAGTGAATCTCTGGTAGTCTCCAATTAGTTGACTAGGCCCAGACTGGGACACAAGCTGATGTTACCAAGCACAAATCCAGGAAGTAAAAAAAAGTGCACCTCTACACCACAGAAGGTCACACCACTATGATAGTAAGTCAAAACAGACCAATTCAAGAAGCAGAAACAACAAAAGTCACCTAAAATGGGGACACAAACAAATAAACCCTCGGTAAATGAAAAGGAGGAATCCCCAGGAAGAGTGCAAAATGAAATAGAGGCAATCACACTATCAGACATGGAATTCAAAATAATGATAATAGAGAAGTTCAATAAGCTCAGGAAGTTCAAAGAAAACTACAAACAACTCCAGGGGAACTACAAACAACTCCAGAAAAGCTACAAGGAACTTACTGAGAACTATACCAGCATGAAGAGCCAGGAGGAAATGAAGAATACAATTTCTGAATTGAAGAACACAGTAGAAGGAATCAAAAGCAGGCTAGAGAAAGAGGATTGGGTCAGTGAGCTGGAGGTCAATGTAGAAAACAATTCCAAGACAGAGCAACAAAATGAAAGAAGACTGAAAAAGAATGAGGAGGTTTTAAGAGAGCCACAGGACAACATGAAACATAATAGCATCCATCTCATAGGGATACCAGAAGGAGAAAAGGAGGAGCAAACCTCTTTGAAAGAGTAATGACAGAAAACTTCCCTAACTTGACAAAAGAAAATGTCATGCAAACTCAGGAAGCACAGAGGGTCCCAAAGAAGATGAGCCCAAACAGGCCCACTCCAAGACACATCATAATGAAAATGGCAAATTTCTGAGACAAGGAGAGAATCCGAAAAGCAACGATAGAAACAGCTAATAATATACAAGGGGGCTCCGATAAGGCTATCAGCTGATTTCTCAACAGAAACACAGCAAGCCAGAAGGGAATGACAAAAATATTTCAAGCAATGAAAAACAAAGGCCTGCAATTAAGAATACACTACCCAGCAAGGCTCTCATTCAAAATGGATGGTGAAGTAAGGAGTTTCCCAGATAGAAGAAGTCTAAAAGAATACATCTCCACCAAACCAGCATTGCAAGAGATGCTAAAGGGTCTGCTTTAAGAAGATGAAGAAACAGAGAGACAGACAGAAACATAGATACAGAGGTAAATGGATTAAATGCACCAATCAAAAGACATAGGGCAGCTGAATGGATAAGAACCAACTTTAACTTATGAATGCTTTAAAGTGATCTTGTTATAAATAGATTTTACTAAATAAGGTACAATTTTGTATATTACTTGTATCTGTATTACTGCAGGTTAAGTTTTCTTAGATTGGAATCATTTCACAATATGGGAAAATCAGGTTATTTGCAATAACTCAGAAAAATCTAATGCAGTTAAGGAAGAAGAAAAACCTAAGAAAAAGTAGATGTGTATTACACAGAAGACATGCTATCTTTCTTAGTCACTGTTACAAAATATGTGCTTATTTGTGGGTGTGTAATATATAGATTTTGTTAGCAATTCATGTTGTAAATAGCTACCAACTGGTCATGGATGTGTTGTGAAATCAGTCAATCTTTAGGTTAGAAAAGATGCTGAGAATGAAGATCAAACTGGGATGGAAGTTGCAAACTACTAAACTATATGATTTGTGTACATAGGCAATATATATTCTCATATTAGCATGTAAGTTAGATAAGATTCCTTTCAACTAAATTGTGAAAATATACATTTCCCATTATGAAGGTCCCCAAACTGGGGATACTTGGGAAAAGGAATTCATGCTATAGTAAACTTTATTATTAAAATGTGAACATACTTAATCTCTACCTCAACAGACTCTTAAATAGTTCAGGGGTTAGTTTAGGACCACATAGGAAGTCAACCACAAGTTCAAAAAAATGGCTAGAATACTATTTTACAAAATTACATAAATCCTAAGGATTTTTTTTTTTTTTACCTCAACCTAGTAGACACAATAATTTCTACTCTGGGGACCAGCTGAGCACTACAAGTGCCATTATTTCTGAAGGCTTCAACTTGTAAAACACATGTAGAAGAAAAATAAAAGGTATTGAAAGAAGTAAGACCTGTGCATAGCCAAAAAAAAAAAAAAAAAAAAAAAATCAATTCACTATTTAAGATGGAAAACTCCAAAAAGAGTAAGTTGTAGTTCCAGTAGTTTAAAATAAAGTTGAGTTGTATGATTGGAGAGGGCAGGATCTGACTCAAAAACCAAATTCATTTTTCACTATGGGTTTGGCATTGTCTCTAGGACAACTTTCACAAAAGTGAGTTCTGCAATATACCATTTCTATGATATATTTCACAAAATAGCATTCCAGAGTAAAATAAGTATTAAAGATGAAAAAACTGCTTAATCTTGCTACAATATATCTAAAATACTATCATTTAACATGTAATAATAATGTAAGCTATTGGCATATTTAAATTTTTTTGTATAAACTCTTCAAAATCCAGTATGTACTTTGAATATGTGTAAAAATATGTACGGGTGTAAATGTGTTTTTGCATGTGTTTGATAATATTGCAATTCATATTACTTGGAAAAAAAGGACACATTGGTGGTTACAGAATAGACAAGGAGATGTTAAGAAGAATAAAGGAAATAGAGAAGCCAAAGAACTTATATTCATGACTTATGGACATGAACTACAGGGGGCATTGCTGGAAAAAATGGAGACTGGGTGGAGAGGGGCAAAGTGGGGAAAATTGGGACAACTGTAATAGCGAAATAAATAAAATATATTTATTTTAAAAATTAAAAAAAAGAAAGATGTTAGGTCTAAGAAAGGGCATCAGGCCTGAAGTCTGTTTGGGAGGCCCAGAAAGGTCAAGGACGTGCCATGTCAGACCCAGGACTAGAACCCAGGTCTCCTTCTTTCTGGTCTGAATCCTTCCCCTGCATCGCCTTGTCTTGTCTTCCAGTTCTTTGATTGTATCCCATACTTCACATTCTGGAGAAATGCCTAGAATATGGCAATCACCCCCAATTCCACTGCCCTTGCTGTCCTTGCTATGCCAGCTGCATATATCGAGCAGCTGAGCTGCTCAGGAGACTCAGAAACACAGAGAACTCCATGTGAGGTACCCCAGAGGAGGTGGCTGTCCCCTCCTCCCATCTCCCTTGGTCACCCTTTGCTCTAATGCCCAGCATATGGTCAGCTTCCTGCATGTGTCGCTTGTATCTTCCCAAACAGCCAAATGATATGTCTCATTCACACACTCTCCTCACAGTGCATCTTCAACACCCCTTCTTCAGTAGGTAAGATCTGTTTGCCCTCCCTCGACTCTGGGGCACTGTGACTTCTAAGGCTACATCCTAGGGCTATGTCTGGCTCCCCAGGGACCCTCACTAGTGGAACCTGCTTCTACATTGTGAAGAAGCCCAAGCCACACAGAGAGGCCACAAAAAGGGTTTGGTGAACAGCCAGCACTGAGCCTTTATGACACCCCAGGCCCAGCACCCGCTGACTGGAACCACAGGACGAACCCTGACTGGGAGCTGCCCAGCTGAGCACAGCCAACTGCTAGAGTCAGAAGAAATAATAACAGAAGGCTCTTGATATTTTACGATGTTTTTGGGGAAAGGCGTTTGTAGCAAGAGATAACCAAAACACAAACAAGTGCCAGGGTCTCCTTTTCTTTAGCAGCCACACCCCACCCAATCCCACAGCAGGGGCAACGGGGAAGTGCAGACCAGTAATGCCCAAGGGATAGTCCTCACCTTGAGGCGTAGTACCTGGTAAGCCAATGTCCTGGCCTCTCCACTCTCAAGCAACTCATAGTTCTTGCAGTGTACCCAGCAGAATTGCACCGCATTGACTCACAGCTCTTGCCCACTCATTGATACAGCTTCCTTTGGCTTGCCTCACTTCCCCCTTCTTTTCCTGAAATCACCTTCCTTTCAAATAAACTGCCTGCACCCGGGGCTTTGTTGCAAGCTGTGCTTTTGGCAGAACCTAAACTAAAACATAGAGTAAAGGAGGTCCCTTAAATATTGGGGTAGGAAATATGAGGTCTGTCCCGAAAGAATCGAGACAATGTCAATATAATTAAAACAGTTTGCGCAGTACTATTTACAATAGCCAAGTGCTGGAAACAGCCTAAGTATCCATCAGTGGATGATTGGATCAAAAAACTTTGGTACATTTACACAATGGAATACTACACAGCAGAAAGAAAGAAGGAACTCCTAACCTTTGCAACAACATGGATGGAACTAGAAAGTATTATGCTTAGTGAAATAAGCCAGTCAGTGAAGGACAAATACCATATGTTCTCACCCATTACAGGACAATAATGAACAAAAATAACAACAAGCAAAACAACCAGATATATGAACACAGGGAGTAGGCCTTCGGTGGTCAGGGAAAAGGGATGAGGGGAGGGGGGAGGAAGAGGCAAGGAAGGGGAGCAGTTTAGACGAGAACCTAGTATAAAGGAAACATGGACATGGACAACAGGTGGGATTGACTTTGTGGGGGAATGGGTAGGTGGGGAAGAGGACAGAGGGGAGCAAAAAAGGGATGGGTATAATACAACAACAATATAATTAAATTAAAAAAAAAAAAACACAGTTTGCACAGCCAATACTTTCAGGACAGACCTCGTATAATTCAGTATAAAGTGTTAAGAAAACTGGCTTTCTTTAACGGCAAACAGTTATTGAGTGGTAATTACTGGGACTAAAACAATGAATAAGACAGTCTCATGTCACACACAGTCTAGTGGAGTTTAATATTTAAGTATTAAATTCATTTTGAGTTAATTCTTATATATGGTGTAAGAAAGTGGTCTAATTTCATATTTTTGCATGTACCTGTCTAGTTGTTCCAACACCATTTATTGAAAAGGCTGTCTTTACCCCATTGTATATTCTTGCCTCCTTTGTCATAGATTAAATGATCATTATAGGTGTGGATTTATTTCTGGGTTCTTTATTCTGTTCATTTGATTATGTTTCTGGATTTGTTTTTATGTTTTGTTTTTGAGTTTTTTTATGCTGGTACAATGCTATTGGAGGCATTTGCAGTTTCACATAAATTTAAAAATGTTTATTCCAGTTCTATGAAAAAACGCCATTGGTATTTTGATAGGGATTGCATTGAATCTATAAATTTCTTTGCATACAGTGGGCACTTAAATATGTTAATTATTCCTACTCATGATCACAATATATGCTTCCATTTGTTTGTATCTTCTTTAATTCTTATATTTTCTCGAGTATAGGTATTTTACTTTCTTGGTTAAATTTATTGATGCAGTAGTAAATAGGATTGTTTTTTAAATTTCTCTTTCTGATCATTTGTTATTGGTGTATAAAAATGCAACCAATTTCTGAATATCAATATTTTATCCCACTACTTTACCGAGTACAGTGATTAGTTCTTGTAGCTTTTGGTGGAGTCTTTAGAGTTTTCTATATACAGTATCATGTCATCTGCAAATAATGATAGCTTTACTTCCTCCTTTCCAATTTGGATGCCTTTTATTTATTTATTTATTTATGTCTGATTACTGTAGTGAGGACTTTCAATACTATATTAATAAAAGTGATGAAAGTGGACACCTCTTTTTTGTTCCTAACCTTAAGGGAAATGCTTTTATCCTTTCCTCATGAGTATGATGTTAATTGTGGGTATCTTACATAACCTTTGCTATGTTGAGGTATGTTCCTTCTATCTTCACCTTTGCTGAGGATTTTTATCAAAACTGGCCAGGTGGCTCAGTTGGTTGGAGCATCATCCAGTATGCCAAAAGGTTGTGGGTTCAATTCCCAGTCAAGGCACATATCTAGGTTGCGGGTTTGATCCCTGGTCAGAGGTTGTATGGGAGGTGAACAACTGATGTTTCTCTTTTATATCAATGTTTCTCTTATATTGCTCGCTCTCTCTCTATCTCTCTCTCTCTCTCTCTCTCTGAAGTCAAGAAACACATTATTGGGTGAGGATTAAGAAAAATGGGTACTGGAATTTAACAAATGCTTTTTTTGTGTTTATTGATATGATTATATGCTTTTTATTTTTCATTTTGTTTATGTGGTATATCATGTTAATTGATTTGTGGATATTGAACCAACCTAGTATCCCAGGAATAAATCTCACTTGATTATGATGTATAATCCTCGTAACATATCGCTGAATTTGGTTTGCTAGTATTTTGTTGAGGGGTTTTGATTCTATTTTCTTCTGGGATATTAACCTATATTTTAAATTTTTATATTTTAACTTATTTTAGATTTTATTATTTATTTTTAGAGAGGGGAAAGGACAGAGAGAAGGAGAGAAACATCAATGTGTGGTTCCCTTTTGTGTGCCCCCAACTGGAGATCTGACCTACAATCCAGGCATGTGTTCTGGCAGGGAATCAAACCAGTGACCTTTTAGTTCCCAGGCTGACACTCAATCCACTGAACCAACCAGCCAGGGCTAACCTATTATTTTAACCTATAACCTATAATTTTAAAAAGATTTTATTATCATTTTTAGAGAGAGGGAAAGGGAGAGAGGCAGAGAGGGAGAGAAAATTCAATGTATGGTTGCCTTTCACCTGCCTCCAGCTATGGACCTGGCTGGAGACCTGGCTTGCAACATGGTTATGTGCCCTGGCTGGGAATCGAACCAGCAACCTTTGAGTTCACAGGCCAGAGCCTTATCCACTGTGCCACCAGCCAGGGTATAACTTATAATTTAAAAAGTTTCTTTGTTGGATCTTATAATCGGAGTAATGATAACCTCATGAAATAAGTTTGGGAGCCTTTCTTCCTCTTGATTTTTTGGAATAGTTTGAGAAGGGTAAGGTAATTCTTCTTTGACTGTTTGATGTGATTTACCTGTGAAGCCATCAGTACAGTTTCATTTGTTAGGAGTTTTTAAAATTACTGATTCAATTTTATTGGTAGTAATGGTCTGCTTTGATTTTTCTGTTTCTCTTTTTTTTAGATTTTATTTATTTTTAGAGAGAGGGAAGAGGAGGGAGAAAGAAGAAATAGAAACATTGATGTGCTAGAGAAATATCAATTGGTTGCCTCTTGCACACCCCCATCTGGGGCCTGGCCTGCAACCCAGGCATGTGCCCTTACTGGAAACTGAACTGACAACCTTTAGGTTCACAGGCCGGCACTCAACCCGCTGAGACAAGACAGGGCTATTTCTTCTCAATTTAGTATTAGAAGGTTGTATGTTTGTAGAATTTTTATCAACTTCTTCCAAATTGTCCACTTTCTTGGCATGTAATTGTTTGAACTATTTTCTTATAATCCTTTGTATTTCTGTGGTTTCAGCTGTCACTTTGCTTTAATTTCGGATTTTATTTATTTGGGTCCTTTCTCTTTTTTTCTTGATAAATTTAATTAAAATTTTATACATTTTTGCCTTTTCAAAGAACCACCTCTTAGTTTCATTAGTCTTTTGTATTTTTTAGACTAATTTGTTTATTTCTGCTCTGATCTTTATTATTTCATTCCTTCTACTCATTTTGGGCTGTTTGTTGTTGTCATTCTAGTTTGTTTTGTTTTGTTTTGCTTTTAGGTGTAAGGCTATGTGGTTAATTTGAAGTTTGTCTTATCTTGAGATAGGCTTGTAAAGTTATAAATTTCCCTCTTAGAACTGATTTGACTGTGTCCCATAGATTTTGGTGTTGTATTTTAATTCTCATTTGTCCCCAAATATCTTTTCATTTCTTTCTTGATCTTATTATTAAGCCATTCACTATTTAGTAACATGTTATTTATTTTCTATGCACTTGTGTGTTTTCAGGGTTTTTTTAGACCTTTTTTTTCTAGCTTTATACCATTGTGGTCAGAGAAGATACTTGATATGATTTCAATCTTCTTAAATTTATTTACATTTGTTTTATAAATATGTGGTTTATGATAGAAAATATTTTGTGTGCATTTGAAAAGAATGAATATGTTGATGCTTTGAGGTGAAACACTCTAAAAACGTCAATTACAGTCAAACCTCAGTTTCCTAACATCTCCTATCTCAAACAACTCAGTTCTCAACCAAGTTCATAGCAAATATGTCTTGGTTGTTAAGAAAAACTTTGGTTTTCAATCTGATAACCCTTTTATGTTGATACCTGGGAAAAAATAATTTGGTTTTGAACAAATCACTCCTCAAACAGCCTTTGGAACAAATTAAGTTTGAGAACCAAAATTCCACTAGAAATCCATAGATCTAATGTCAGTTAAGGTCACTGTTTCCTTGCTGATTTTCTGTCTGGAACATCTATCTATTGACATCAATGGGGTGTTAAAATCCACTAGTATGACTGTGTGCTTTATATATTTAGTTTCTCCTATTTTGTGTGCATGGATGTTTGTAAGGGTTATATTCTCTTGTTGGACTGTTCCCTTTATAATTATGCAACATCCTTCTTTCTCTTTTGTTATATAGCCTTTCTTTTAAAGTCTATTTTGTCTGATATAAGTATTACTATCCCATTTTTTCTCCTTTCCATTTGAATGAAATGCCCTTTTTCTTCTTTTTACTTTCAGTCTGTGTGTTTCGATCTGAAGGGGTCTCTTGTTGACAACAACAGTATTGGCTTTATTTTCTTACCCATTCAGCTACCCAATGTCTTTTGATTAGAGCATTTAATCCATTTACATGTAAAGTGATTATTGAAGTATTCCATTTAAAGCAGTTATTGCCATTTTATTATTTATATTTATGTTCTTTTTCTCTTTTCTTATTCTTTTTTTCCAGATTTTATTCAGTTACTTTTTAGAGAATGGGGGAGGAAGGAAGAAAGAGAGGTAGAGAAACATCAATGTGCAAGAGATACATCAATCAGTTGCCTCTCACATGCCCACAGCTGGGACCTGGCCCAAAACCTAGATGTGTGACCTGAGAAAGAATTGAACCAGTGACCTTTTACTTTGCAGGCTGGAACTCAACCCACTGAGCCACACCATCCAGGATGAGCTTCATGTTTTTTGGGGATTGTCTTTGCTTGCTGGACTTGTATGTCTATTTCTTTCACCAGGTTAAGGAAGATTTAAGTCATTATTTTTCAGATAGGTTCTCAATTCTTTGCTCTCTCTATTTTCCTTCTAGTACCCCCTCTGATATGAATGATGTTATACTAAATATTGTCCCAGAGGCCCCTTACACTATTCTTATTTTTTATTGTTTTTTTCTTATTGCTGTTGTGATTGGGTGTTTTCTGATATGTTTCCTTCCAAATTCCTGATTCAGTCCTCTGCTTCATTGAATCTTCTGTTGATTCATTCTAGCATTCTAGTGCAGTCTTCATTTCTGACTGTTTTTATGGTTTCTATGTCTTTTTGAATATTTGTTATCTCTTTGTTGAAGTTCTCACTAAGTCCCCTTGAGCATCCTCAAGACCAGTGTTTTGAACTCTGCATTTGGTAAGTTGCTTGCCCCTATTTTGTCCTTTTTTTTTTAATTTTTTTAATTGGAATGTGTTTCTTTCTCTCCTCATTTTGGCTGTCTTCCTGTTTTTATGTATTAGGTGGATCTGCTACATCGTCCAGCATTTTCAGGGTGGCCATATGTAGTAGGTGTCATGTGGAACCCAGTGGCTCAGTCTCCCTAACCACCTAAGCCTGGTGCTCCAGGGGCGTCCTTTGTTTGGGTTATGTGTATCTTCCTCTGGTAGTTGAGCCTTAATTGCTATTTTCAAGTGAGTGGGTGGAACTGACCCTCAGGCTAACTGACTACAAGGACTGTCCATGGACAGGCCAACAAAAGGCATAAGACACCCTGAGGTCTGCTTCCACCTGCCAGCTGAACAAGCCTCAGTTGGTATTCAGGAAGTCACCAGAGTGTGGTGTTTACCAGGTTAATGTAGATTCAGGTTTGGCACCAATGTTGCGCTGAGGCTGCTCAGCAGAAGTTCAGGGGACTCTGAGACCAGCCCTACCTGCTTGGGGCCTGCAGATCTTTGCAGTGGGGTGAGGCCCCCGGGACTTGTCATGTGGAGCTAGTGGAGTGTACCAGGCTAACACAGGGATTTGGCCCTGTCAGAGGAGGGCACCAGGGGGAATGGTAGCCTTTACCCTATAGGCCTCTGGCACCCCTGGGCTTGACCAGAACTCAAGAGTTTGTAAAGAAAGAGTGCAGCCTTGGTGAGCCAAGGTTGACTGACTGGCAGCCACTGGAAGAGAAGATAGAAGCATTTTAGGATTATAGTCACATACCTTCTGATATGTGACATCAAGTAGGACATGTGTCACTTCTGTGGTAATTTTTCCACATCTTCTCAATCTAATCATGAGAAAACATCAGACAAACCCAAATTGAGCAACATTTTACAAAAATGTTGGTACTCTTCAAAAGTGTCAAGGTCATGACACATAAGGAAAAACTGAAGAAGTTTTATGACTGGAACATGTACAAGATCAGCACTCCACAGTCTGTGGGGTTGCATCTGGCCCTCTGCCTGCTTTTGTTAATAAAGTATTACTGGCACACAGCCACACCCATTCAAGTATATATTATTTATGGCTGCTTCTGTGTTATAATGGCAGAGTTGCATGATTGCAACAAAGACCTTATTGTTGTCAAAGCTGAAAATATTTATTATCTGATCTTTTATAGAGTATACTTACATTTGCACTACAGGAAAAACTGGTGAAACCTAAAGAAAGTATGTGGTTTAGTTAATAGTATTTTTACAATGTTGATTTATTAGTTTTGTGAATTGTTTGTGGTCCTATAAGTCATAAATGTTGGGCAAAACTCTCTGTTCTATCTTTGCAATTCTTCTATAAATCTAAGCCTTTTTCAAAAATTTTAAAGTTTTTAATGAAAAAAAAACCCAAATGCTTGGGCAGAAGAGATGTGCTGGCAAAAGAAGCCTTGCTCAAAGCTGGCCATCTGGAGCCTCTGGGGATGTGAACATAGTGACATGTCCCACTTGCTTGGGTTGTAGGAAACAAGCCCACTCCAAACTACTGGGGCAAAAGAGAAAGTCACTCAAAGCTGAGGATATGGGCACACCAGGACTCTGAAACGAGGTTGGTCACTTGTGTGATTGTGTGTGAGAATGTGTATGAGTGTGTGAGAATGTGTGAGTGTGCATGAGAATGGATGTGAGAGTATGAGAATTCATGTGTGATTGTGTGAGAGAGAATGTGTATGTACGTGTGTGTGAGTACCCTTACTTGTAGCAGTTCTTTCTCTGTTTCTCCCTTTTCATCCTGATGTCTCTCTGTTTTGTGTGTCTATCTTGTCTTTCCTTCCTACCTCCCCTAGCTCTCTACGTATCTCTGTCTTTGTGTGTCTCTCTGGCCTCTCTCTAAGTCTCTCCTTGTCTTTCCCCCAACTTTTTCCATTTCTGTGGTCTTCCTGCATGTCTCTGTGCCTGCTCTGTTGCTTTCTCCCTCCCTGTGCATCTTCTGTGCCTTGTGTTTCTTCCCATTCCTCTTCCCTTTCCTCCCAGTATGTTTCTTCCTGTGTCCTGCTGTCTCTGTGGCTCTCTTGTCTCATCTCTCTGCCCTCTTCTTGACACCCCAGCATCCTTGTCTCCACACATTGCCTATAGCATGCAGGATGACAGACCCACAGAGAGGATGCCCCAGTGGCACCATGGGACCCAACTCCACATCTCCCAGAGGCAAAATCTCACTCCCCATCGTGGGCTAGAAGTGATCATCCTTAGCCCAATCAGTGGGGATGGGGGAAGTGGAGGAAGCAGAATCATGGGGCACAGCCTGACCACTGGGCCCCGTACCTGGAAGGGGTTGGCCTTGCCAACACTGCTGTGGAAATCAACAGTCCAGCAACAGAATAAAGGGTCCTCTGAAGGCTGGGGGGGAGAGGAGAAAACAGAACCTGCTGATCACATTAACTTCCTGCTGGGGCTGCAACTCATTGCCCCAAGCAGTGGTTTAAGCCAATTTGGAAGTGTATTCTCTCACATTCTGAAAGTCACAGACCTACTTGAGTAGGCAGGACTGTGTTCCTTGAGGCCACCGTAGGGGAAGAATTCATGTCCTTGACTTTTTCAGCTTACAGAGTCTGCCTGCATCCCTATCTCAGAGCCCCTTCCTCTTCTGAGTCAGCGATGTAGCATCTTCTTCTCTCTCTCAGGTCTCTGCTTCTATCCTCGAATCTCCTCTCATTAACCTGCCCCCCTCTCTCTTACAATGACCTTTGTAATCTTACTGAGTCTGCCTAGAGAATCCAGGACAATCTCCCCACCTCAAGATACTTTCCTTAATCACCTGAAAACTCCCTCTGGCATGTAAGGCACCACAGTCTCAGGTTCCAGGATATAGGATGAAGATGGCTTTCAGAGAGAGGGGCCATAATTTAGCCTCCCACACTGATCACCCACCAAAGTCAGATACATTGTACACAAAATCCCTGTCCTACCTCTGGCCTCACATGCCCCTTGTGGGAAAGAAGATGAAGAATGAAGTGTTACACAAGTCGGGCCCTGAGGTCTGCCTAGTGCCAGCTGTAGTGTGTGGGCTTATGTAGGAAAAAAATTCACAACAGCAGTACAGGTGACTATGAAAGTACATTTACTGAATCAGGGGACAGTGAAACAAGAAAGGGGTTAGCAGAGGAAAGGCTTTGGGGAGCCTGGGCTGGGCTGCCCAAGCTCACTGGGAAGCCAGAGAAAAGGGACTTTAGGGACAGCTTTAGGGGATAAGCCTGTAACAAGCTGCTGTCACCCATTGCCTTAGAGTTTAGGAGACACATGCCTATGAAGAAAGAGTGGAGGGGAAAGAAGGAAAGGGAACGAAGTGGGTTGCTCCCCAGAGGGAGAGCACGTGCACACTGGGTCCTTTGTCCTGAGGCTTTTTTTTCTCCCTCTTATAGGCAGGAATCTTAGAGGAGGTCTCAGGGGAGGGTTTCTGCAGAATATTCACCAGTTCTCCAGTGTGGAGAGCAGGACCAATAAAATGGTATTGGTCTCATCAAGGTAGCATAAGTACTATATAAAACAAAGTGAAGCAGCTTAGACAAGAACCTAGTATAAAGGAACCATGGACATGGACAACAGGTGGGATTGACTTTGGGGGGAATGGGTAGGTGGGGAGGGGGAGAGAGGGGAGCAAAAAGGGGATGGATGTAATACAACAACAATAAAATTAAAATAAAGTGGAGTCATTCGTATCAATCAAAATGGCTATCAGTCACACATGACACTTTGATTTAAGAGGGAAACTACCTAAGTCACTCTAGATACATCTGGCAAGGAGGCATACTTAAAATATCTGAGAAGATACATCTGGCAAGCAAGCACAGTTAAGATATCTGCCCATGTGAATGGCCATATCTGCAGAGTGGGACCACCCATAGATAAGCTCCTAGGGAAATTCCACTCTTTCCTGCAGGGTGTCAAGCAGAACAGTCATATACCACCCACAGGCTTCTGGACAAATTCCAAACATGGCATCAGGGGTGCCAAGATATTTATCAAAAATATCTAGAAGGGTGGAGTACACCACTTTCCAGGTATAACTGAGTGAGGCTGCAGACCACTGCTGAGACAGCTGAGCTCCGTAAACCAAATGCTGCTCCATTAAACACTGATTCTCTTTAACATCAGCTGCTAGAAGCTCTGCCCAGATGGACTGAGAACTTCACCTGCCCTGCTGCCTACCTGGCTTCAGAGATCCTTCCTTGCAATACGCTGACAAGTTCCTTACCCACTGTGCTCTCTCCTGGACATGCAGAGGCTCTGGGACTTAGGTTCATTAGCCCCCATTGATTGCTCTGTGTGTGTGTGTGTGTGTGTGTGTGTGTGTGTGTGAGAGAGAGAGAGAGAGAGAGAGAGAGAGAGAGAGAGAGAGAGAGAATTCTCTTAGACTGTTAGAGTGTAGAATAGGATATTAATGATGTTCTACTTTGAGTGAGTCTGCATTCAATAAAAGCTAAGTGAATAGCATAGTCACTCTGTATGAGTCTTATCTAGTCCTTGGAGCCAGGCTGCTCAGCAGGCAGCTATCTGAGCAGCTGCTCAACTAACTTATAGGAAAGACTATATCACGAACCCATGCTTGTGACATTCAGGTGTGCCCTTTCACGGTCACAATCTTCACTGATGGAGTTATCAGAGAAACCCTGGTTCTTCTAGCCAATGCAGTCAATAAAGAATTACAGATCAGCAAGCCTATTAGTGTGCCCACAAAATTTATTAATGAATGGGAGAGCAAAAGCAAGGGTGGCCAAAGGGTTGGGAGGAAAGTTCACCTTAGGGTGGCCAGAGGCCCAGGGGCCCGAGGTCCAAGAGCACCAAGAAAGTAAGTACTTTGTTGTGAGGACTTATATAGTTGGTGGGATGGGGAATGGGATGAAGAAGTTACACATTGATTTACAGGTAAAGGCAGTGCCAACTTTCCACCACTGGGGCATGAATACTCAATGTCAATAGACTTCTTTCTTTAGGCCTTATGAGCCCTTTCCTGACTTTCTGCATAGTTTCAAAAGCTTTCCTTCCCAGATAGTGGAAACAATACATAGAATTTCAAGTACTTTCTCCTCTCATGCTAACTTGGTGTTTCTTGTGATATTGGAACACCTAGCAATATTATCAAATCAGGCCTGGGGCTGCTGGGTTGGTGGATGAGACAGGTCTCCTTCTGCTTCTAGTTGCATCTATTAAGTTCTTGGTTAGATAGCAATGGTGGGGGTCCTGCCTTTATTTTCCCTCTGTTACTCATTCTACTGTAACAATGGGTCAGTGACAGGGTAGGGAGTCATTAGTCATTGCAGTTGGTTCTAGGTTGTCCACTTGGTTTTATTGCTTTTCTAGGCCTGGAGCTGAAACACAACTGAGGCCTAAATGTTACCTCCAGGGAGGAAAGGCCACCCTGCAGGTGAGGTTCTTATTTTCCCAGTTTTGCTCTCTGCCAGGCCTCCTGCCCTGGTAACCATTTGCACCTGGCTATAAATTGCTCAGCCATTGTATTCAACTGTTGTCTCAGTTTCCCTATTCCACTTGCCAAGGAATTTCCTAGCTTCCTACTGTCCTGTCTCCGAAGGGGTAGCACATCTGTTAGAAAAGGAAAACCTTTCCCACAAATATTTAGCAGGTTTCCACTTGGGGCTAATTGGCCAGAGAGCTCTATTCATTGGTATTGAATTTCTGGGTCAGTTGAGATGAGCATGATTTTCTTTAAATGTTGGGAGAATTCACCAGTGAAGCCATAGGTCCTGGGCTTTTCTTTGTTGGGAGGTTTTTGATTACTGATTCAATTTCCTTACTAAAGATACATAGTATCAGAATTTGAAGCCAGGTTTGTATACCCCCATCATCTCTTGTGCCTAATGTAAGAGGTTTTATGAGTATGTTTATTCTGTGTGTGTGTGTGTGTGTGTGTGTGGTGTGCAGACTCTGCATCCCATTGTTTCAAGATGGCCCAATATACATTTCTTTACTAAACATTAACTATTTTCATCTTGCCTAACTTCTTCCTCTTTAATTCTGAATGGTATATGTAACTCATTTTATCTCACTGCCTTTGGAATTTTTCTTTTTAAAGATTTTATTTATTATTTTTAGAGAGAGGGGAAGGGAGAGAGGCAGAGAGGGAGGGGAACATCAATGTATGGTTGCCTTTCACCTGCCTCCAGCTCACTGGCTTGCAAGCTGGTTATGTGCCCTGGCTGGGAATTGAACCAGAGATCTTTGGGTTTGTAGGCTGGCGTCTTATCCACTGTGCCACCAGCCAGGGCTTTGCCTTTGGAATTTCCATGCTTATGTGAATTCCTCATACACCATATTAAAGTATCTCTTGGTATTCTGCTGTTATGCCATTTGAATTATTGTGACCAGCTAGAAGAACTAAGAGGGAAAGGGGAAAGTTTCCTCATCCCTGACACTATAAATGAGTGAATTGTGTCAATGTAAGAAACATACAAACCTATAGAGAATTTTTGAGTTTATGAAAGACAAATGTCCAGAAAATGACAGTTTTTTATATGTTTTATTTTATACATTACAATAAAAAGAGGAAGCATCAGGGGTTAAATGAAATTCACTGGTGATGGACTAAGGAGGTGGAAGAAAGCAAAGTTGAGAAACTTCTGGGATTGGATAAAAAGTTAAAATGATAGACACATACTTCTTTTACATAGGTAGGTGCAGGATAGTTAACAATTAACATGATAACAGTAACAATGAAGGGATTTGTGGTATCTGCTCTGGTGTGGTGGTTATGCCCCAGGAGTTTGTACAAAGGTAACTATTAAGAGTGGGATCTCCAAATTGGCAGAGCCCTTGGTTTTGGGGATGAGGGAAGGAGATAATACAGCTTTTAAGGTACTTTGCATATCAATGGCAGGCTAGTCACTAGGACCAGTAGATACTGTTTAAGATACTTTTCATATCAATGACAAGGAGATAGCTGAATCTCTCCTGATGGGGAGAGTTAGCTAGAAGAAGCCAGCCATAAGGAAAGAGGCCATGCTGTCTGTAAGGATGAAGAAAGTCCCTGCCATCTGACATGAAGTCTGGTGTGGAAGAAGGAGCCATGTAGTTTTGAAAGGATTGAGAAGAAGTGTGATGGAAGGAGCATGTTGGAGCAATGTGATGGAGCAGCAGGTGTAGCAGCCACGTGAGAAGAAGCAGCCGTGCAGTTTGCAGACCAGGATTCAGCTATGCGGCCTGGGCTAGTAGGAAAGCAGGCACACTGCTGCTTTGATTGTGCCAGATCCAGCTGACTCTGAAGCCACCAAGGACTCTGCCTTGCAGACCCAGACTCTCTCTGGGCTCTTGGAACTCAGGACATAGGGAGAGGACACTCTCTTGACTTGTGCCTTCCTGGACTTCACCATGATCCAGTGTAACGTGGCACATGCCTCCCTGGATCATTATATGGAAGCTAAAGGCAACATACCCTAGATCCTGAAGGAGAGAGCTGACAGATAAAGAACGGGGAATTTTGAGCTTGGTCTTGGTTTCTAGTCTTTTGGGGAGCAAGGGATATCCAGGGTGTTGTGGGAGAACAGGTCTCTGAGCAGGAGTGCTCCCAACCCTCCATCCCCAGGTTGGAATATTGTAAATAAAGACCTGTTTTTCTTAACATTAGTTGGGTCCCCCTTTGCTTGGCAACAAAGTTACCTTGACATTCCAAAGGCATGTTATCATAGATGCAAAAAGAAATATGAAACTGATTAAGAGAGGGGAAGATGGCGACAGAGAGCAGTGCTGATGGTGTTCTCGAGTACCAAAGCAGCTAGAGGACAAGATAGGGAGCGTGAGACGTCTTCAGGACCCTAGGAATTGGAACGGGCAGCATCTGGACACAGGGGAGCACAGCCCAGAGGCAGAGGAGGCCAGCAGGACAGTAGGTGAGGCGTTCCTGACCGACCAGCCGGCCGAGGTCGGCTCTGGGCTGTGGCAGCTCTGCCCTAGGGGGCGAGTTTGACTGGGGCCAATTCTGGGCTCCCTGGTGACTGGAAGTCTCAACAGTGAAGTGCGGGCAGTGAGGGCAAACACTGTCGGGAACGCGGAATTGAACTCTTGCAGGGGAGGGACTGTGTGAGAGACTCACTCCGGCAACAGGGAGAGGAGGCTCCTTGTGGGGCTAGAGGTGGAAGAGAAGAGTCCTGCAGGAAGCCGGAGCGGAGGAGCAGGAAGTGCACCCGGGGGGCGGTGAGAGGGCCGAAAACGGTGCTGCTGGGCCACCGGGGAAACAGCAGCTAGAAGCCCCTGTAAGGGGGTAGGCCCAGCCCTGCGCAACCACACAGGCCCCCAGGCTCCGCAGAAACTCCAAAGGGCGAGCCAGAGAGCCGGGAACTAGTAGCAGGGACAACTGACCCGCCATTGCCGGAGACAAAGGCCGCACCGCCCACGCCTGGGAGGGGCTCATCACAGAGGCCGCGTAAAGGACTCCTCAGAGAGCTGGTTGGCTTGGAGGAGTGGTGCCTGCCCTGGGGGAGCAGGGCAGTGTAGGCGGACCCCGGGCAGTGTTGAAGGACTGGAGCGGCCTCCTCCAGGAACTGCGGGGGCGGGACCATTCGTCACCGGGACCAGCGAAGTTGCGGCCTGCCCTAAAGGGGTGCTGGGTGCTCTTCCCGGGCAGGAACCTCCACCAGGAGTGGGAGGGGGCACCCTGCGGGCTCCAGAATACTGGCAGCCCTAAAACCCAGCCAGGCTGCAGAAGGCCCAGCCTACCTGGGGGCAGATACCCAGAATCAGCCCTGACTGTGACAATCAGAGGCCCTGCCACGCGCCAAGACCGGCTAGAATATAGACTATAGACTGTAAAGTCCTGACCAAGAAAAAGAGGCAGCCTCAGGAAAGGGATTGCTGCCAATCTCAAGCACCTGAGTTATACCGAGAGCAATATGAATTATTAATCCCCAACATATCCTTTGCAAAGATACTTCTCACATATTCTTAATCCCCACCATACCTCAATCCACCTAAATACCCAAGACCCTCCCCCTACTCTCGAATTAAAGTCTACTCACTCTGTGGCTATAAAGCATTCCCAGTCCTCAATCTAAGTATTCCTCCCTTCCCCAGCCTTTCTAAACCCTTTCTTTATTCTTTTCTTCCTTCCTCTTTTTTTTTTTTTTTTTTA
>PVIW01008997.1:0-55579 GCA_004026585.1 Noctilio leporinus | reverse complement strand
AGAGCAGGAGTACTCTGCCATCACTTAGGAAAGGTTCAGGGGAAGGAAACCGCATGAGGTACACAATTCCAAATAGACTGCCAAGCAGGCCTGTCACTTGTGCTGTTAGACAAGAGTACGGAAAGCAGCCAGCAAACACTCCTCCTTCCTGGGCACAGGGTCTACCAGGGACAGACAAGAACCAATACTGACACCATGTGCAAAAGACAGGACATAGGCTGGCCAGGCTTTTCCAGGACATTCCCAAATACACGATGTTGCCTGAACTGGGCACCACATGCAATCAGGGAAGCACGATGGAAAACCCAATGCAGGTGATGGCTAACCCTGCAGGTCAGGGCAGGTAGCACGGGAAAACGTGCTGTCGGCGGCAGAAGCAGCAGCAGCTGGCAGGAGAAACGTGGAGGCTGGGAGGACAGGGAAAGGGACTTCCTGACAGACACAACAGTGGACACTTTTTTATGAAAGCAGACTACTGATTGCGTTAGGGAATGTGAGCATCCAGGAAGGGACAAGCAGTGTCACAGGGCTCCCTTCCTGCTCCCTTGGGCCACCCGAAAGGATGAGGGTCATCAGCCATCCGTAAGTGTATCTGAAGAATGCAAAGGATTCCTCAGGGATGAACACCATGGCAGCCATGCATTGAAAAGAGACAGACGCAGAACATGACAGTCAAGCAAGAGATGGAACCTCACGATGCCAAGCATGCCAAAGGGCAATAGCAGAAAACAGGGGACCCTCCCTGCACAGTGGCAGGCAGGCTGCTTCGACAGGAAAAGTGTCACCCAGAGGAACAACTCCCTACAAATGCTTCTCCCCAACCATCTGTAAGACACCGGGGCACACTCACAGTGTTCCATGGTTCTGCATGGAAAAGAAAAGTGCACCCTATTCTGCACAATGGCCATGGAATGTCCCTGTCCTCATGATGTGTGCAAGGGGACAGATTGGAAAGCACACTGGCAAGAAGATGGAAACACAGCCCATCATCCTGTGCTGTCCTCTGCACTAGTGAAAGGTTCCGAAAGCCTCACAGAGTGGCAGAGACAGCAAACCCCATGGTGCCTTGATCAAACTCAGACTGTCACCAAAAAAAAAGTCATTTTCCACACAAGCCAAGGCCAAAATGGTCACAGCTTCGTTCACCACAGCGGTGGATGCTGTGTGTCTTGGGCAGGCAGGGGTGGGGAGATGACAGTCAAGTCAGCCTACACCCACTCACTGCTCCGGGCCTTTGAAGGAGGCCTAAACTGTCAGGATTCTGCCCCACCCCAGCAATTCCTGTGTGACCACCCCCGCCCCCCATGGATACCAGAATGTCTTTTCCCTCAGCCAGGAGGAGAGACAGAATAACTGCCTGGCAACAAAAGGCCAAACAGAAACCTGGAGAAGATGTGAAGATGATGGTTGTCAGAAGGAGCATCAACCTGAGAAGTCAACATGACAGGCAGACACCCCACCCCCTGGCCCATAGTAGCAGGAGTGAATATTGCCCCCTGCCCTACTCAGACATCCCCTTGGTACCAGTCTTGTTCTAGGGGCCTACTATAGATATGTACTCCCACACACACTACAACCCAACATTCTCCATGATTAAAACCAGCGACTCCTGCCTCCCATGGACCCTCCCCATGGGAGACCCCTACAGAAGCAAAACATAGTCACCTTAGAGTCTAACAGACTGAGCCAGGCCCTGGCCCCATCTCACCTGGCTGCCAATTTATTATTTCTTAAAAAAGATTACTTCATTACATGATTAAAAAAAAAAAAAAGGTATCTGCCTTCACTCCCACATCCTAAAATGTCAAATGGGTCATTAGGCCGTAGCTGCAGATTCAGGGGAGGGACACCAGGCTGACAAGCAACACAGCACAGAATGGATCCCCAGATAGGGCTCCCGCACCAGGGCCAAGCATGACGTTCAGCCAGGTCCTTAGGTGGAGACACAGGAAAGTGCACCATCCACAGATGATGGACACACCTAGGCAGGAATATGGAAGGAATGCTAGAAGGGTCACACACAAAGGCCAATGGATGGGTAGTCATGAGCAGTGCCTGAAACTCGGCCCAGCAAGCAATAGGTGCAGTGATGGAGAACATAAGTGAAAAGTGAGGTAGTATCCAACGTGGCAGCCTGCACTACAGCACCATCCCAAATTGCTGGCAAACAATACCAGACAGACGACTGCTCACTGGCCTCATGGACTGTTTCCTCTGTCCGAAAATAAGATGCGATGTTAGGAAATGTCCGCAAGAGGGCAGCACAGAGCCAAAATGGAAACACACGGAATAATGACCTTCTCGTCAGATTCTCAAAGAACACAGGAAAACTTGCCATCCACTCTGGAAAGGGAACCTCCGTGGAGGGAAGCCACGCTGGGCCAGCGCTGGGAACCCAAAACACCGTATATCATGGAACGGACAGGGAGCCTGGCTTCGTTGAAATACAAACACCGTGTTTCCTTCTTGCGGGCAGAGCTCACAAACACACAAACCTGGGACACCGTAGTCCTCCTATGCAACGGGCACATCCATGCCTCACATTCTGGAAATGTGGAAAAGGCCCAGGGACGGCCATTGCAAGAATGGCAAATGGATCCATGCAGAAAATGCAACACCAGAAAACCAAACTTGGAGCCTTCCTTCCAAGATCTCGAAACACCAAAATAAACGGACCCCATGGTGTACACACACATAGACACAGCACACATGCAGACATGCCAAAGGAAACAAAGGAACAGGTTAATAAATTTATTGAATAATTAAAGAAAACAATGAAAACCAGAAACCTCAGGTAATGCCTGCAATGCACAGTCTACATGCCACAGAAATAGAGAGCACACAAGTAGGGCTTACCACACAGGAAAAGCATTTCCTAAGAAAGAGAAACCTTACCGCAGAATAAAGTTCACATGCCTGGAAATACACGACCCAAGGAATGGCCCTGAAATGGCATGGAAGGGTTCGATGAGCAAGATGCAGACCTAAACACACCCCTCCTTCCACCCTCATCTCCGAAGTAGTGGCCAGGGCAAGGAAGGAAGCCATGATGACAAACCATACATGATATATTGACATCCTGTTCACCACACAAGGTACGCCTTTCGGAAACACAGCACATAAAAGACAGTCATCGCAGCCCTAGCAAAGCCTGACATGACATGCCATCAGAGCCCTGGCTGCTAGCACAGCACATAGGGCACCAGCCTGCAAACCCAACAGTCCAAGGTTCTATGACGAGCCGCATGACGTCAGTCATGTGAAAGGGGCATCTCCAACCAGACCCGTACCTACAGGCAGGGGAAAGGCAACCATCCATAGATAACTGTGTCCCTCCACTTACATCCCTTCCTATCTATCAAGTATTAATTACGAAGTCCAATGCAAAAGCCATAAGGAAAGGGAAAATCCATGGACAAAGTCTGTCCCAACCTGTGCAACTGACAAAGCTCTAAGGATGCAGGGGAAACACCCCCACCATCCTCCTGGGGCTTCCTGGCCAACACACACTGAGATCTCATTGTGCTGCAGCCACAGAGGACGGCAGACCAAACTCCCATTGTGGTCCTTCCCTGATCACCCAAAAGGACATGAGTTCTCCAAGACAACAGCTCCCTTGGACGCAAAGGCTGTGATAGCAGTGAAATGAGTGGGCACCTAAGAAGATGGAGGCGCTCATTCCATTCACCATCGCATCCCCTACCCTGCACAGAAACAGTTTGCTCACAAGCAGAATGACAAGTATCCGCACCCACCTTCCTGTGCCCTTCCCGTTCCTGTGAAACATACACAGGGCAACAAAGGAAGAGGATCACCAGGTGACCTAGTCAACAACAAACCAACCGTAAATAGATCCCAAGGAGAGTACGTAAGGAACGGGGTAGTCAACGGCCAGGGGAAAAGGAGAGAAGATCCTGGGGAACCTAGAAAAACTCTGCATGACCCGGCAGCAATGACTGATGAGAATAAAATGGGAACAATGTCCAACACACTCCCCATGAAGATGAGTGACCATCTGGAAGACGAAATGCACCCTTCATGAAGACCCCATCTGGTAGAACAAGGTTCAGATCATGGCACAGCTCCCTGCAGCCAAGAAAGGGGCCCTTTCTTGCCAAGCAGATGGAACACAATGCGTTGCAACCGATGCAACAACTGAAAAGACTTCAGCCACTTCAAAAATGCCCTTTTACAGAAGCAGAGGGCACATCACTGAAAATCAGCTTCTGCATAAGGAAGGAAAATAAGCCTCTGAGGAACGTCAGAGAAATGAAATTAGGGGTCACCATGAATGCACAGAGAAAGCACACAACAGAAAATTAGGAAATGGACGGAGAGCCGGTAGAAGCACAATCCCCTGCTTCACCTGCATGTCCCAGCAATGTTTTTAAAACCAAGCAGAGGGAGGAAGACCCAGAAAAGGCATGGGACCAAAGAATAGGCATGAAACAGACCTAAGATGGCCCAAAAGTTTCCCTCCCTAACCACCTACTATGCAAGGGAATGACACTCCTATGTTGCAGCACAGCTAGACAGCCATGCAGCTGCCAAAGGCCATGAGAACAAGTCTTACCTATATCCACAGCTGGTAACTATTCTGCCAACAGACACCCAACACCTATTAGATCTGAAACTTACATGAAAACACAGCTCTGGTTCAGACAGAAAAGGTAAGGAAACCAACAAACACCTACAGGGGACATCAGGTTTCCAAACACTGAAAACATACTACTGTCCTTCAACAGTACAATGACTACCGTGAAGTACAATATTGGGACCTCAACATCACACAACATGGCAAAGTAGACACACGCACAGCCACACACTCCACATACACACACACTGGCAACTGGTACTGCCCACAGGGAGGACCCCTGCATGACTGGATGACGATTCCAGCACACACGTAGGCAAGTGTCGCGGTGCAGAGCTATTCCACTGAGCAGTAGCCTGCAAGGGCAACAGATACCAAAGCCATTGGGATTCCGGGCCCTGAGGTCTAGGTGGCGAAAACGGGGATGACGGAGCTCTGTCTGCACAACCCCGGGCAGGTCAACGGGGAAGAGGAAGTCACCTCACCAACCGTGGCAGAACCTTACAAGAACAGCTGACACAAGATAAAGACACATGGAACCACGACCAAGAACAACAGCCCGTGGTCACCCCCTGCTGCGAGGGACGGACCCTGCGAAGGACACTTGGCAACATTGGCACAAGGTAGGAAAAGGGCTGCACTGCCAGGCTTTTCAAAGGGGTGAACAGCCAAAGACCAGCATCCTGTTCTCGAATTATCCAACGTGGATGCAAACCTTTGCACCCCTTTTCTCCTAACTGGACTTATGCAGGTCTCCTTGCAGGAGACCATGACGGACCCCAGCACCCTCTGTCCTCCCACCCTGAGCCTCCTTGGTCGCCATCCCTGCCATGTCATTACCATCAATGTCCACCAGATGGCAGCATGAAAACAGGCCGAAACACATCCTCCGAGTCGGAGGAAGAGACCCAACAGGACGACCCAGGGCCGCTTCCTCACTGAGCCCGTGAGCCCTCAGCAACAGGCCCCCATGGACACACCAGGGGGTACCTCCAGCCCTCCTCAGGATGCCTCCCACCCAGGCAGCCCTCCTGCTCTCCTCGGAACCTCTGTCAAACACCAGCATCCACCGGCCAAGTGTGGACTCCAGGCAGCTGAAGGTCTCCTGCTTTGGGCACCGTGGCCATGATGCTAGAGACCCCTGGAGAAGACCTCCCGGAAAAGGACGGTGATTCCTAGGGAACCAAACAAGGGCAAGAGAATGACACAGGGGGACACACACCTGCCACATGCAACTCTCACGTGGCAGAACGGATCCAGCACCCCTGTGTGACATGACCGTGGAGCCACTTGCTGGGAAGTGAACAAGCCCCTGTGCGGAGAAGGCGAGCATCCTCAGGGGCACGGGGCCCGGAGCCGAGGCCGGTTCCTTCCTCACAGCACCTCCTGCCATGCGGGCGGCTCTCCAAGAGGCCTCAGAAGCGCTAGGAACACAGGGACATGCAGAGTCAACGTGAGCAAGCACGTGCAGAAGGATCCGCAGCTCAGCATCCCTGAGCCACGGAGCACAACCCTGGCCTGTGACATGCTAGCCAGTGTGCCCCCCGCAGTCTGACAAAAAAAGGGGACAAAAAGTAAACGATGCCTCCTGTGCACACCTGGCCCGCACCCAGGGACACCTGAGCCTGTTCCCAGCACTCCCAGGAAACCTGGCAGGCCTGACCCTGGCACCCACGCCACCCAGCACACGACGTGCAGGAAACGGAAAGGAAGGCTGCTCAGCACCCTGGAAAGGCCAAGCAGCCGGAGGACGTGCAACCCTGCGGAGACACAACACGCCGCCTGCACCCAAGACCCACAGGTGCACCCGAACCCCGCAAGCCTGGAACCCACAACAGGCCCCCCGCGGTCATTCCCACAAATGTCCACAGGAGGGCAGCACAGACCGGGAGTTGGAACTCCCACGGGGGATCCACACCTGGGGTGACGGGGCCATCAGGCTCACAGGCCAGGAAAACCTTCCCTCAGGGAGCAGGGAACGGGGACCGTGGTGGAAGCCGACCGCACAGGCATCTACTCAAAGGTCCCTGCCAGTGGCTGTCAAGGCAACAGACTTCTTTCCCCTGGAGAGGACGACTGGCAGGCAGGGAAAGGACACCCGGAGGAAAGGGAGGGAGCATGGAACAGGCAAGGATCCGAGACACCAATGCCTGAGGACCCCCGAGGAGCAGAAGGGACCCCCAAGGAGAAGGAGATCCTGGGCGCCCAACCCTACAGCTGGGAGACGCCCAGAGCCGGGTGCACCTTCGGAGGACTCAGTTCCAACTCGAACACCGTGTTCCTGAGAACGGACCTGGGAAAGCCTGCCTTTGGGGACCCGGGAGGCGGACCCAGGAGAAAGACACTCCAGCCCCTGGGCAGACATGCGGCAGGACTTCCGCAGGCAACACAGGCCAAGGAACACGTGAGGAAGGGAAGGGACACCGCATCCAGAAGAGGGAAGCCACCTGGGAGGAAGACAGGGCCCACAAGAGGTCCCAGAACTGAGGACACGCCCGAGGTGACATTGGACGCTGAGGAACATCCCAGCTGCTGTCCGATGCCCGGAGGAGCTCCTGCAACACAGGGTTCCCAGGGCCCAGGCCAGTTCTCCCCAGACACCCGACTCCTCCGGGAACATCATGCCCTGTCCTACAAATCACGCCCCTGTCCAGAGTAGCAGAATCTCCTGATGCTGGCACCACTGTCCACACACCGACCTCCCCAGACATTCTCCGATGCTAAAGCACATCTCAGCCACCCGGACCTGTTTCCCGTGGTCGCAGATCCATGGGACCCCTACCGCCCATGTCCTCCTACGGCAAAGGCCACGCTTGCCCACAGGAAGGTCTGGACCCACCTCTTTTCAGACAGACGTCGAGAAACACCTTTCTAATCCCCACATCCTCCCCGTAGCCATTCCTTCCAGCACGCAGACTAGGAAAAGAACATGCAAGGTTCCCGCAGTGGCACGGCAGTGGACGCCCATCCAAAGGAGGAACCTGCACCCACCTCTCTGGTCCCTCCCCGGGCCAGGAATCCCCACCCACAGACGGATGCAGCCCCTGACACCAGCGCCAAGGAAGGGACCCCCTTCGAGGCCCGAACCATCGGACAGAGCAGACCTGGGCTGCGCCCAAATCCCCCGTCCCTTCAAGCCACTAGCAGCTGCACAATGACTGTGCAGTGATCTGGGCTTGGCCCCCGCACACGCTGTCCACCCTGCACGGATGGTTCACGCACCACACGCCCTGCTGTCACATGCAAGGGGTCCATCTGTCCTTCTGGCCTCCATGATCCAGCACAATTGGGGAAAGATGGGCTGCATTGGAGCCACACAACCCAGGAGTTCCTCAAGGGACAGGGAAGAGACTAGGGGGAACATCGGGCCCAAGCAAGTGTCCTGATCCCCACCAGACTCAGGAGAAAGGGAGGGAGAGCCGCCCAGCCCTGGGCCAAACATCCACAGAAACCGTTCCCCTCCGCAGCCTCCATCCTCCGTTATCCGCAGCCAAGTGTAGCGCCCATGACTTATCATCTGGACTGGCAGTTCTCACCTGTCCAGAAATCAGTCCCAGCAGAGCCCAAGTGGGGACCAGGGGACAAAGTGCCCGTCCTCCCTGATTCCAGGATGGAGGGACAACAAGGCAGAAAAAGGTGGAGCGACTTGGGGGGCTGCTCCCGTGCACCTCTCCTGAAGGTCGTCAGGACGGTGCCCGGACAAGGGGCTCCGGGTGGAGCCTGGCCCTTTAAAGGGGGGAGCACCCAGGACAACACTGGAGGAAGTGGGAGTGGGATGGTGGGCGGGAAGGTCACTGGGCCTGCGCCCGGGTTCCCGCGCTCCCGTGACTGGTCCCCCTCCCCACCACGTGACTCTCCCTGGGGGTATTTAAGGGCCAGGTCACCTCGGCCATTTCACACAGACAGGCACGCGGTGGGGCGGAGGGTGTGGGGATTCCCACCTGCAGGTCAGGACGCCTGTGGCCTGAGCAGGTGCCGAATGTTCCCACAGGAATATCTCGGCTGCCAACAGAGACGAGACGGCACCTGTCACCGCCCTGCAGGACGGGACCTCCTTCAGAGGGAAAAGTGTGACGGAAATATGAACACGCCTCGCCCTGGAGCGGCTGGACAGCAGGTACCGGGACGTAGCCCAGCGCCGCTGTAGCGGCCTGGCTTGCTTGTGGGGGCAGCAGGAACGGGGGCTGCTGGGTGTGTGGACGGCAGCGGGAGGGCAGGGCAGAAGGCCGTGTGGTGCATGTCTCCCACAAGACAAGGAACCAACCCTCCTGTTATAAACCCACTGGGACCTGTGGTCTTTGGTGGCTGACACGGATGCCGCAAACTTTTCTGGCACAAAACTCTGTGTTCCTGGCTTAGCTTCTGACGGAAAGACGGGTGGCGCAGGAGGCCTGGGGGCTGGGCCAGGGGGAGGCGGACGCAGGAAAGAGCCAGTGTCCTGGAGCCTGGCGCCTGGCGCCAACCCTGGTGAGGACAGAGGACCTGCTGAGGAGGCACCGCACATGGAAACATGGGGAAGGGGGGAGGATGGGGAGAAGGCAGAGGATGGGTGGGGCCAGCTCCGGCAAGGAGGGGCCTGGCAGGACTTGACAAGGGTGATGTCGTGCTTATGGTGAGAGGTGGGGAGCGCGGCGTGGAGCTCCAGGGGTCTGTGTGCTGGATGGACACGCAGGAACGGTGGGTCTCAGTCTGTGTGACAACAGAAAGGTTGGGCATCTTTCCGTTCGTTTGTCCCTGCAGGGAGGACCCCGAGAGGCAGGGCGCATAGTCAGGATGGGTTTTGTCTCCTTCGTGGCTGTGAGGTCCTGCGGCTTCGCTCCTAACCCTTATGTGACCGAACATTGCGTTCTCCTTTGCATAAAATGGGGCCCAATGGCCTGGCGGAAGGACATGGACCCCTTACGACAGGGAGACAGGATAGTCCGGGATGCCAGACATGGGCGGGGGTCCATAATGGGCCTACGTGTTGAACTAGTCTCCACGGGCCGGGCACTGGGAAGGGTGAATGGCTGGGTGATACAAAGAAAGCGGGAAACCCCTGACCCTTCCCACATATTCAGAGGACGCAGGAAATGGAGGGGACTGTCCTTGGAAGGAGAAGGGGCCCAGGGCCACTGGAGGTGAACATGGCGTCCTGGCCTCAGGGCCTGTGCACGTGGCTGCGGCCTCCGGGAGCCTCCATGTTGGGGAGATGGGGGGCTGCCTGCGTGCACTCCACCCTCTTCCCTGGCCAGAGCGAATGCCGTCCCACCCCCTGGGACAACCCACATGTTCAGGGGGACCCCCACCTGTCAGGGACCCTCCCCTGGCTGCGCAGGACAAGGCCTCCCCCACCTGCCACCCAACAAACAGCCCTGTGCAGGCGGAAAGGTCCCTCCTCACAGCGAATGACACCCACCCAGAAGTGAACGACCCTCACCCCTGGGAGACGGAGGGAGGGCCACACAAATGGCAGACCGTGTCACCTCTAGGTTGCACGGTCCACACAAACCCTAGCTGGGCAGAAATGTGGGCTCCCCTAAACGGGGCGCTGACTGGGGAGCGTGGACTGCAGGCTCCGGCCAGGCCTGACTTGCTGAGAACGTCCACCTGGGAGCTGCTGAAAACACTGCAACCCTGACCACCTGAGGGAACTGTAGGGAAAACAGATGAGGACCCACCAAGTAGCCGCCTCCCTACCACCTGGGCCTGGGACGGAAGGTGTGTGTGGAGAAAAGGGACCAAGGGGTGAGAGGGTGCCCCCAGCCATGGAGCCCCTCTTTCCTCAAGCCTGCGTTGCCTACCTAGGGGGCAGGAGACCCTGCGGGTTCCCCTGGGACAGCAGCAGTTCCACAGACGAGATTCCTCACATGCCGGGACGGGCATCCCTGGGAAGGGGACACCTGTTCCAAGGGTCTCCTGCTCGGGACGCCTTCAGGAGGCAGCAGCCTGGGACCCCTGACGCCTGCAGGGATCAACCAGGCCCCCACCACCTGCACTGGGCACTGAACGGTGCCCACCCCAAACCCCACTCCTCACGCCAAACCCTGCTGGCAGTTCCTCTGGCAGAAAAAGGACATCCATGGCCAACATGGGCTTCCACTGTTGGCCTTCCTTTCTGCCCGTGCTGGGCAGGTGCGGCTCTCGCACGCAGCAGCTACGTCACTGAACTGTAGGGCCCTTGAGCCCACGGAAGGCTGAGGACAGACATAGGACTCTGGTGGGAGGGGAACAGGTTCATCTACTGCCACATGTTTTGCAGCCCTTTCCAGGGCCACAAAGGGGCCACCTCAGGGCCCGATGGGACCCATTTCCTGCCATCTCATGTGCTTTGCACGGTGGACATACTGCCCTTGCCTCTGGGACCATGAGTCACACACTTTGAACTGTAACATCCTCATGTGCATTCCCACCCCAGGCTGTGCTAGGAACAGAACCACCCCATGTTCAGCTGTGTCGTGGTGTGGAACCTGCTTTCCATGTAGACGTGAATTTCTATGTGTGACAGTCGGACATAGGCTTTCTTTTGTTTTTTCCCCTGGTTTTCATGGACAAACAGCAGAGCTGGCTAATGGACGCTCTGCTTTGCTTCCCACACAGCAACCTCTGCTCTCGGGCCCGGGATGGATTCCAGGTTCCTTCCCCCAGGGCCACCTCCATGTGCACCTATGACAGACTATACCATGCGTCCCATGAGGACATCAGGATGGACTGTGCATGGAACTCTGTCCTTTGCTCCCCATGTAAAAATGGGGTGTTGGGCTGTGGGATTCTCCATCATGTCCTTCTCGGTCTCTGGGACCCCCTGGACTGTGTAGCCCATGGGGACACCCTGTTTTCCTATCTGTAACACTCAGTACTATTCTGTACATGTAAACATGAGCATTGCGTGTCCTTCACGGTGGACATTATCCTATGTACCATGCTTGCAATGTATGTACCCTCTCATGTTGAGTGTTTCTGCTGCCATTGTAACGGGTGCGCCGATGACTCTGGTCTTCCGTTCTGTGTATCTGCTTGTCAACAGCACATGCCTGTACACGGTGTCTGTGAAACACTTGGGGACACGCCCTTGGGGACTCTGGACCCAACAAAGGGTCGGTGACAGGCCATGAGTAAGGCCACCGGGACAAACCAGCCCATTCCTGTCAAAATACTATGACTGAAAGGACACAGGGACCTGTGAGGCTGGTGAAGGCACCCCTGGGCATACCCGGAACTCTGGGGCAGCGATGGGTGTCTGTATGTTACAAGAGACATGTCGTGTTCCAAACGACAGGGAACACTTGCCAGGAAAGCCCTGGCCAACGGACTGTGGACAATGCACGGGGAGGGGATGCTGGGGACTGACCACGGACAACGGATGCCCCTTGGCCTCTGCATCTCCCTTCCCGCTTCAACCCTGTACCCCTCGGTCTTGTGAAACACCAAGCGATGACCCTGCATGGGCTTGCGTGACCCGCGCAGGACCGCTGTGGCCTTGCAAAGCGGAGCCTGGTAGGGCCATGGCCTGCCTCCCAAAGGGACCTCGGGGCTCTGCTTCTTCCGGAAAACCCATACAGGAACCGCATCGACTTGGAAAAGCCACACCTGGCCAACTCTGCAGCCAGCCATGCAGACGGAGGTGTCTTCGGGAAGGAAGGAAGGCTGCACATCCACAGGCACCGATGGCGGAGAAGTTTCCTGTCCAGGCAGGAGGAACCGGAACCACGGCCACTGGGGCAGAGCAGGTGAGCCGTCACGGGGGACTGGAGAGGCTCCCGCCCTCGCGCCCATTGCAGCCTCGCACACACGGACACTGGAGGTGGGAACCTGGGAAGGGACCGGATCCCCTCCATCTTCTGTTTCCTACGGCGCAGGAGGCTCCCCTCAGGAACCAACCACAGCTCGCTGCCTGCCCTGCTGATGAACCCCTTCCATCTCCTGCCCCTCCTGCTGCCCTTGGACTTCTCAGGTAGAAGGGGACACACTCAGGGACCAGCCTGGGGAACGGTGAATGAGTCACTGAGGTCCATTTCCAGCACCATAGCCTTGTGCACCATGGGACCGCAGACTCCAGCAGCACAGAGGGGCTTCTCCGACCACCCTCTCCCCCAGTAAAAGGCAGCACCATGGGCAGCAGGGGCGTCTACAACAGCAGCACACCTGTCACCCTCTGTCCACTGAGCCACAAGACAGGGACCCCTCTCACTTGTGCAGCCCTCACTCTTTCCCTTCTGTCTTGCACACCAGGTACATTCTCACGCTCCCACAGACTGCACCGAACATGCAGGATCCCCTCTGAGGAACAAACCTGGACACTAGCTCACGAAAAGGTATGACCCCTGACACCAAGACCCCCCTCCCCTCCAACCTGCCTTCCTCTCCCAGATGACAGGACAACCGATATGCGGGGAGAAATGACGTTTGTTCCCTAGGGGACAGGGAACAACATCAGCCTCTAGGAGCCTCTGTGCAGCCAGGCCCCAGGAGCAGACGAAGGGACGGCCCAGGACCTCAGGGCCCTGCAGGAGACCCGCTGGGGACTTCGGATGGGGCTGCTGACCAGGCAAGAGACAGCAGGGGTGACCTGCGCTGCCTCAGGACCACCCTGTCCCGCAGCCATTCCCCTTGAACACCCAGAGAAGTTTTTCCGCTCCCATCAGCATGTTCCCGTGCACGGGGCACACATGGCCCCCTTCCGATGGGAACACCGTGCCTTCCTGCAGCACAAACACCAGGCAGGGCCAGTGGGGAAAGGGGGGATCTAGGCAGGGATCCAGCACACGTGCAGTGAGGCGCCGTCCCCACAAGGGGGAGTGTGAGGTGGACACGTGCACAGTCGGTACAAGGAATCCGGTGGTCCCATCCAGGTAAGACCCTCTAAGGAGCCCTGGGGAGAGTCTCCTTGGCGAAGGGGACAGCAGCCCAGCACTACGCTTCCCCTTAGCTCAGAGGCCCTCAACTGGCAACTCACGAACACACGCGTGCACACACACACACACACACGTGGCAGGCACTGCGCCACTGGGCTACAACTACAGAGCTGTGTAACATGTACAAAGGACAGCAGGTGGAGCGGTGGCCTCTGTCCCCCGAGCAGTGTTTGGGGACATGCCCACCTCCAGGCTGCAGGCAGGACACACTTGGGACCCGTGGGTCTGCCCCCGGCCCCGGGAAGGACCCTGCTCGTCCTGGTCCCAACAACCCCTCCCTGTGGGCACCGCTCCATCCACGCAGGACGAAGCTCTGCTCAGCGCACAGCGTAGACCCCTGGGCACCCAAAGGCTGCAGCTCCCTTTGCCCGACTCCCCGGACACACTTTCATCTCTCCAAACCCCTTCAGGACACACTCCTTCCCACAAGGAGGCCGTCACCCCAAGGAAACACGTATGAACCCTGGGCCCCTGGGGAAGCCGCCAGCACCACAAACTCCTCCATGGAAGGACCTCTCAGCTCCTCCCCCCAAAGGTGGACCCCGGCTGGGCACCCCACACAGGGCACATTGCTCTCCCCTGGGCCTGCGCCGCCCCCACTCAATGACCAACGTCCCCAAACAGACTGCGGCACCGCACACACCCCTGCCCACAGAGGAGAGTGGGGAGGGCCAAGGGCTCCGGCACCCCCAGGGTCCAGGGAGGTACGATGGGGTCCTGACCCCTGGGAAGGACCTCATGGGTCCTATCAGGGATGGACGGTGCTCCCTCCCTGCAGAAGCACCCTTGGGACTGAGGGTCTCCACTTGGGCTCAAGGGTGTCTGGGTACAAAACGCCTCCTGAGGGAGGGGTCTCATGACCCAGAAGGACGCGCACACGTGACACTGGGCCCCTCCTGTCCAATGAGCAGCTTCATCCCAGGGGTGACCCCACACACGACCCCTCCTCCACGGCGCCAACCCAGACGTCTGTCCCTCAGCCCCTCCCTGCACCCCAAGTTCACACCCAGGGTCTCCACTCCCACGTAGGAGGAAAACTGTCCCCAGCCAAGCCTCCAACACCCACCCCCCTTCACGTCGCTGCAGGCCGTCTCCCCCACAGCTCGGGGAAAGATACACCCCTCAACTCGCACACCCCGCACCCGGGAAGAGGCCCCTCTGAGGAAATCCCCCTCCTGCAGGACATAGAGGGGCAGGACCGTAGGAGTGACCTGTAAGGACACTAGCCATTCCCCGGAGGGAACCACCTCCGGGAGTTCACGTGCAGCCACACATGTGGCTCAAGAGCCCTGTGAACATCTGGGCGGGGAGAACACCCTGAGGGGCGCCGGTGGGGACTGGGGAGGACGACCCTCCAAACAGGCCGGAGGACCTGGAGGGAAGCATCACACGGCAGAGGCCGCAACTCCCAAAGCCACCACTAGAGGGCGCACATCCCTGCAGGTTCCACCTCCCACCTTCATGGCACCCCACCAGGTCCCCCACCCTGATCATCCCGCAAACCCCGCCCCCCCAAAAGCTTACCCCTTGGTCCAGACTTTTCCCCCCGCAAACAGGACACAGGGCACCCATGTAGCGACCCCTCCCTTGTGGCCTCCCAACCCCTGCAAAGTCCCTCCAAAGCCGTACCTCCTGTCCCCTCCACCAGCTTCTCAGGAAACCGCCCTTCCCACCTCCATGGCCGCATTGGCACGTCACCCAAACACGGCGTCCATCCGCCCTTCTCAACCACTAAACGCCAGCTCGCTGCTCCTGGCCCCGTGGTGCAGACCCACAGCCATGGGCTCTCCGTCCAGCAGGCCCTCCACACCCTCCCAACACTGAACAGCGGCTGCAACACAGGGCACTGCCCGTCCCTGCCAGTCTCCAGCCCAGATTCTTAGAGCCCTCAGTCCCTCCGCAAACATCCGCCCGCAACTGCACATCCTACGGACGCACCCCTCTCCTCCACAGCCGGGCAGGGAACTGGCCGCAGAGACACCCTGCAAGGCCTACAATGGAGACACCAAGAGACGAACATCAGCACCTCCCGGAGTGCGCACGGAGCCACAGTGCAACGTGACGGCACAGCCCTCTGAGGACAGCACAGGAAAAGCCTAATGGAGGTGCCTCACTGCGCAGCGGAGACTCCTAGGAGGGACACACACACTGTCACTCTACCCACAGGGGCCCTACGCTCCCCTTGCCAAGACCTCCAGCCACTCGCTCCCCTCCTGCACCCCGGCCACAACCATCACCCGACCCGTGTACAGGTATCTGCCCCGCGCACCCTGTCCTCGAGCCGCGGGCAAGCAAAGGGACAAGGTGCCTCCCTGCACCCTCAGCACGTAGGGTGACAGACGGGCGCCCTTCCCACCCTCCCGCCAGCAGACGTACAGCAGGGATGTGACAGGGAGCATCTCCAAGGAGGATGGTCTCTGGGCATGGGCCACGGGGAGACCTCACTTCCTCCACACAGGTTCCACAAACACAGAACCGGTAACAGAGGCCATGGGACACGCATGAAGGAGACAAGATCGTGTTGATGCAGCTCACCAGCCCCAAGGGCAGGACGCGGGAAGCCGTATCGTGAGATGGGCACCATGCTGACATGGGTAACACGCACAGGCACCAAAGGCCTTCACGTGTCCTCAGCCACACCCTGGGCCACGGCCTGACAGCCGCTTCTACAGGCCCCTTCCGGGAACTGGACCCCATGCGCTGACGACTAGAGTCCATGTCATGCAGTCACTTTAAGGAAACGGGCACCAGCAGGGCGCAGCCGCAGGGACAAGGCAGGGACCCAACAAAGGCTCTGAAGAGGGCCAGCAGGGGAGGCCTCAGCCCCAAGGGAAACACACAGGAGCCACGGGAGGGAAGGGCCCGTCACAGGTAATGCAGGGGGGTTGGTGTCTGCAAACGGCTGGGAAGAATCCTCTGCAGCATCCTGGCGAGGCAGGTTCTCCTTGCAAGAGAAGCAGGACGAAAAAGTCCGCCATGGAGGCGGACGCACGCGTGTCAGGAACAGCAGCCTTGGAGTCCGTGCTGAGGACAGACTCCATAGTCCTCCTTGCAGGTCCCTATCCCTGTGAGGAAGGAAACATCCGATTGTTCACAAGGACAAGAACACCTCACAGGAAACACGTTCACCAACAGATCCAACCTGCTGCCCACCTGCCAAGCACAGCACGGAGGCCACCAACTGAAAGAGGCCACGGAACTTCAGGGCACCTGCCAACGGACACCCACAAAACCACCACGTGGACGGACACAAGCGTTCCCAGGCCAACCCTGCACAGACCCGACCCCTGAAGAAGGGAACACCGAGAAGACGGGCCACACCCCCGTGGCCCTGCACTATCCACCCACCTGCAGCATCGATTCTACACAGACTCTGAAGGCGGCACCCAACAGGCATGGCACCCACCGCAGGGTGAGCCTCCGCTCCGCAGCCGGCCTTCCTGACGGCGCACGAACGCAGGGGCCACCACAGCGTCCGCATCTCCAAACAGGTGCGGACGGTCCCCCGGGACGTCCTGGTGGCAGATGCCACCTCCCTCTGAAGACAGCGCTGATGGGAGGTGCTTCCGGGAAACATGCTCCCGCCTGACACAGGAACGTAGGCTGTGGGTCCACATACATGACAGACACCAACATACTTCCTAGAACTCCATGTTCCCATGGAGAACGAAAAAACATACAACCGTAACCAAAAATCAAAATCCAAGGCACAAACGCCCCAGCGCCCCTCCAAACCACTGAGACCACCGCTCGCCCGCACAGTGTCCCACAGACGCTCCTTCCAGCTTCCAATTCTCACATTCCACCTCCACCCACTGGGAGCACCTGCCCCGCCCAGCCCCAGGCGTGCGCCGCTGAGGGACATGCTCCCCTCGCCAAACTGCCGCACAACCCGCTGCTGGAGGAAGCGCCCGCACGCGCTCTGCACACAGGCTGACCAAACGCAGGAACGTGTCCTCCTGCTCCCTCTTCCTGCAAGCTGGGGAAACACCCACGCTTCTCAGGAAACATAAACCACACGCACAACACAGCACCTGGGACGCTCCTCAGTCCCCGTAAGGAACCACCCACCAACCCCCTCCAACCACACAGGGGAGGGGACACAGCACGTCCCTCTCCTGCAGCTGCTTCAGGACTCGCAGGACACAGGCTGGGAGCTCCAGTGGCTGCATCCGCAGCTGCACCCACAGCCCACACCACGTCCACATGCGACTACACAGCCACCCGACAGGGGTCTATCGAAGGGACACTCGCAGACCCACCCTGCCTGGGAAAAACCTCAGACAATGTGCCACTTGCAGACATGTCCCTCCAAGGAGAACAACCTGGGGCCCATCTGCCCAGGACGCTCTTCCCTTCATGTGCACGGGGTGCAGAACAACCATGTCGCCGCAAGGCGTCCAGCCGCTGCCTCACGGCTCCAACACGCACAGCTGTGGGGATGGTCATCACAAGGGTGCGCGGCTCCTTCCCTTTACAATGACATGCGCTACACACAACACGTGATGCTCACAGACAGACACATGTCACCCCTGAGCACCTTCCGGAATCCTGTCCAACACCACGTCCCATATGGCCCATGGCCGTGTCCCCAACTCACACAAGCACTCCACCCGCAAGGGTGCAACGCCTCAGCGGGTCTGCACCCCTAAACCCAGGCAAAGAAACACAGGGGACAGGACAAGGACGAGCTGCATTCTGACAGCCGACACAGCGACAGCGGCTGTGCCACCCGCACTGTGGAAACTCCACTCTCAGCGGCTCTGCCACGTCAGGAGGGTGCCGTCCAGCTATAGGTCCCTCCACGGGTGGGGAGAAGGTTCCGGGTCCTCCTGGCGCAGCTGCCCCTGCAGGGGGGATGGAGCACAGACACAGGGACGGGAGCCACCGCAGGGAACTGCCTATAAAGTCTCAGGGACAACAGCGCACCAACCGCAGACGACACAGACCGTCTTCCACCTGCTGCAGCCACACGCAACTGCACAAATCCAAGACGGGAAACCCCTCCGGCCACCCCGCTCCCTACAGGGTCGCTCAGCTCCTCACTCGGGACGCCCACCCACCTCCTCATGGACGGTTCCTGCTCTGGACACACTGACGGGGGTCGCAGAGAGTACGGCCGGACCGAGCGGCACTACCGGATGCAGGAACAGTAATGGGGCCCAGCCTCTTCCCCAGACCTCCCCTCAGAGTCCGTGGACGCCCCTTTACCGGGACTGGGGAGACGATCCTGAAACCCCGGGCACAGCCCCACAACCACCGCGGGATGTGGGTTCCTATCCCCACGGACAGGCTGCACTGTGCACCTCCTACCCTGGCCCGTCCATGTGCCACATCACCTGCAACACCTGGGAAGCCGTTCCTGCTCTTCCCACCCTCGCAAAACCACCCACGAAGGACACGTTCTCCTCAGCAGCCTTCCCGTGCCACTGTTTTCTGCACCTTTGCCCCACACGACCACAGGAGCGAACACTGTGATCCATCAGGCCCTGCCCTCTGCACGGGCCTGGAGGGGCCTCTCCCCCATCCACCGGCAGGTCCCCCACCCAGGCCCTGGGGAACCCTCCCCACCGCAGGCTCTTCCCACCCAGCGGTCCTTCCCCCTCCTCCCAAAAGTGGACACCAGCTGCCACAGAGGTGGCACCACCCATCCATGCCAGCCTCCTTCCCACCGCGCCCAACCCCCTGCAAACTCCAACAAGGGTGGGTCGCTCAGACACCCTCCACCCCCAGGCGGACCTTCCTCCTACAGCCTCACACCCCCTCCTGCACTGCAGGTGGCAGGGGAGGGGGGGCCTGCCCCAAGGGCTAAGAGACAAAGGTGACCTCCTCCAGGAAGGCCTCCTGCACAGACACTGAGGTGCCAGCATCTGTCCCTGCGGACAGACTGCACCTTCCACTGCACAGGGACGAGACGGCCCTTCCCCACGTGGTCGAAGAAGCCTCCTTAATGGAGACACACCTCACAGGACACACATGTCCTCACTATCACCACAGAAAAAGACACACCTTGTGCAGATACCAGCCCCCTTCCCTCCTCCACAGCCCTGAGGGAACCTCTCGCCTCCACACACCCCACCACCTCACCCATCCTGGTCCTCCGGGAAAGCCCTCCCCACCATGAGCTCTCCCCCCAACAAGCCCCCCTGGCGACCACCCCACACAGGAAACACACCCTCTGAGAGACCCCCTCCCTCGGATGGCGGAGGGGCACGGGGACGGGCACACCAATGCCACAAGGGCTACAGGACGCAAGGCGGCAGCTGACGGTCACACCCTGCCGCAGGACACACACACCCTCATGGCTCACGGCCCCCCGCACGGACACCTGGGCTGCCAGCATCTCCAACTGCGCAGAGACAACACCGCGAGGTCTGCTGAGGGCCGGAGGGGATTGCACTTCCCTTCCAAAGAGCGCACAATAGCCAGGCTGAGGGAGCCGCCTCCGTGGACACGCAGGGGACTCGTTCCAGAGGACCCACCTCCCCACGACAACCTGGACATGCTTCTCCCACGCTAGGCCGACACACCCCACGACCACCACATGGAAGCCCACAGACGCCTCTCAAAAGGGATCACAGGATCTGGTACCGTGTCCTTCAAAACAGGGAATTCTTGCCCCAAACGCCACTTAGGGGGCGCGTGCAGCCATTCCAGAGAACCGGGAGGGGAGGGGCTCTCTGCAGGCACAGCTGCAGGACCCACACGACGGATGCCCCCCAACAAAGGCCAGGACGAGGGAACAGGCGGGCCCTGCTGAAGACAGCGGACCCCGCATTCCCGTTCCAAACACGTGCGCACTGGCATCCCGAGCGGAGAGGCTGCTGCTCTCGCAAACGCTGGCTGAGAAGCTGAAACTCTAGGGTCACCACCACAATTAATTCCTTGATTTATTCATTAATGACTTGCCAAGGATCTCTTCAACGATGCTGACAGACTCCCTACCACTAAAACGTCCACCGGGGAAGGAAGACCTGGTGACTTGAAACCCTGACCTGCACAGGCGTCCCTGTGACGACGGCTTCATGACAAGACAACTCGCAGGACTGATCCTCACCCCACAGGTCATGGGATCGGGAGCTGAGCTCTACATGACACGCCCAACCACGTTGCCACTCACGGAATCCTCCTCACGTCCACCACACAGCCTGCCCAAACCTGACACTTCTTCCAACGGAGAACCCATGTACCGTTCACACACCAGGCAGCACCGACGACTCACGGATGACACCCACTTCCGCACCAGGTTCAGCTGCCCCCTGCACCAGCCACACTGCGGGACAGCGCTTCCACCTCCACACGGACACACACACCCGGAACACGGCCGTGATGCTCTTCGGAAAAACTGTATGACCCATCCAAAGCATGACATTCCAAGAAAGTGCATCTCAGAATATCACGTATCTTCAACGTTCTGACTTTTACAACTGATGGAAGACACTTCAAACGAACCCTAACCTTCAACTCCATGGCTATTTCAAACATTTATCTTCCATAGGAAAAAAAGTGCCACACTGTAAAAATCTGTGACAGGGCAGCGATCCACCCACAGGTTTCTGGAACAAACACGAACATTCGCACATCTTCCACCCATAGCACGAACCATGAATCCTATCAACACTCACAAACGCACAAGTGCACCTGTCTCACACGGTATGGACACTTCTACCCAGAACAACTTGAAAGGCTTTCACTATTATTTTTCCAGCCATTTTCCTCTTCCTGGGACACGGACAGACCCGGTCAACAAAAGTGTTCTCACTTTGAGTAGAACAGACACTCGTAGAAAACACAAAACATAGATTGAAATTGTTCATCCCCTCTTTATTCTTTAAAACACCCACAGCCTTTTCGAGGTGCGCCTGACCTCACCTGCAGAAGCCATCCTGCAAGAACGCAACAGGGCAGCAACGGCCGGAAACTCCCGTCTCTCCGGGGAGCTGAGGAGACTCAAACAGCGGCCTGACGGGCAATCGCAGGCCCCTTACCTAGGAAATGGTGATGCGGACCTGACCCACGGCTGGACCAACCTGGAACACCGGAAGGAACAGCCATGCTGCCCTCACAGCCCCCCTCTGATGTGACTGGCCTACGGACAAACCGTACACTTCCCTTCCGGATGGCACCTCGCTCTGCAAGGACTGTTGGCACTGAACTATCCTTCCTGGGGCTGTTGCCCACAACATGCCCAGGGCCCCTCATCCACCACCCCCCAGGGCGCACCCCTCTAACTGTCCCGAACCCGCAGCCACAGGAGGAGACAGACTCCACGCCCAGGGGGTGGAGGTGCCACTCAGCACAGCCTGATGGACGACGACGCATGTCTGAGGACGGGCCCTGGCGGCGGCATCGCAGGGGTGCCGGAGGCTCCACCCTGGCAGGGAGAACTCTCACGGGGACGCTGGGACTGCAAGGGCTCCGTCGTAGAGGACGGTACGGGAACATCGGCAAGGGAGGCGTGTCCCTCTCCACACGCTAGTACAACGCACAGTGTCAGACACTACACACATATGCAGTCTGACAAGCCTCGATGAAAACCTCCCACACGCCTGCGACCTGCTGGCCTGAAACTACATCACCAGCCCTGGCTGCTGGCTCAATGCATAAGGCGCCGGCCTGTGAACCCAAAGGTTGCTGGTTCAATTCCCAGCCAGGGCACATCCCCAGGTCCACGGCTGGAGGCAGGTGAAAGGCAACCGTACAAAGGTATTGCTTTCCCTCTCTCTGAAAATAATACACAAAATCTTTGTTAAACATTTTCCATCTGCATCCACTGCAGTGTTACTTGAGCTGATGGGACTTTTGCCTGGGAGAGACTGGGCCTGTGAATTCAGCCACTTCAGAGCCTCCGGACGGAGGGTGGGACCTGCTGCACAGACTAGGGGGGGTGGATGCTCCCCAGCACCTGCAATGCCAGCCGCAAGGACCCATCGGAAACAAAGGGTCGACAGCAAGGTCAATGGTGACCCTGGCCCTGGGTTGTTCACACGGCATTCAAACTGAAAAACCTTGTCCAGGGACATCCTACCCCTGCAACGCTGACTCTCTTGCGAGGGTGGCATGGAACCTAAAATTCAAGCTGAAACACTTACAATTTCATGTAATTTCATTCCTTTATATTTATCACCCATCTGGTCAACAAGTCCCCTTCGCTGACAAGACCCTTGGCTAAAAAGGTCAGGAGGTGAAGGGACACCGGACGACTGGAAACAACGAATCACGCTGCCATGAACCATCGCTGGTTCTTTTTGTGGATCCTGCATCACTTTTGATAGAGGTTTTCTCATGTTGCTCGGAACCCATCCTCTGACTGACTCTGATTCCAAAATACATGGGGTGCACTTGCCCTCTTCCCTCCACACCCCTTGCCTGGACTGTCACAGGGCTGCCCCAGCACGTTCCACGTTTCAAAAGACGTCTCACTTCCACCACCTCGGTGGCCAGGTGCCACCTGCAGACCTGCAACCGAGTCCTCGCAAACTCCATGCAGCCGGGACTCCATGAAACACGTGCATGACTCCATGGCTCCAAATGGCTAACCTCAAACATGGGACTTCATGCCTATACACATGAAGAACAGAGGAAAATCACAGACCATGCAGATACACAAGTAACAGCTCACAGCGAACGTTGTATCCGTGTATTAAGTACATTACTCACGATTCCTTTTCCCAGGAGACGTCCGTGACCTCTCAGCCACCCCACTTTCCTGAACTGGGTGTCCCAGCCATTTCTTGCTTTCATGGCCTTGAACCGAGACATCAGAAACCAACTGTAACTACCGATCCCTCTTCTTTATATAGGACAGCATCCACATCAAAATACCCCCAACCCCCAATATAATCCACCGCTGGAGTAACAACATGCTGGCCATGGAATGAGAACCCAAGTCCTGCCGACTCCACCGGAATCCCTGGGTCAGACCGGAACTGTGCAGATCAGTGCTTTTTCTCCGCACTTCCATGGGGCCCCCGAGGGACGTTTTCTTTGCACTGTATGAGGACAAGGAGCACTGCACCCTCGGTGGGCTCAAGGAAGATGGGTCTCCCAGGAGTTCAACACAAGAGAGGAAGGCTGAAAACCGCCAGGGAGGCAGAGAACCGTCACCAAAGAGAAACAGCGACCCCTGGTGTTGACCATGACAAACCGCGCTCCACCCCCAGCAGCAGAAAAACATTTCCATCCAAACTGTGGCTCAGTGGATTGGCCCCAGCCTGCAAACCCAAGACTCAAGAGTTCAATTCCCAGCCAAGGCACATGCCCAGGTGGCAAGCCAGGTCTCCCGCCAGGTCCTCAGCTGGCAGGTAAGAGACAAACATACATGATGTCTCTCTCTCTCTCTCCCCCCCCCTTCCCCTCTCTCTAAAAATAACACATAAAATCTTTCTATGAAATTTATGGAAATTAACCAAACTTAGCTGCAAAAACATTAAACATTGCAATATAACGTTCATCCCTTGCTTTGGGACGACATAAACACCACACTGAGAACAGCGCATGAACATAAAAGCACACGAACATCACCCCCACCCCACCTGCACCATCCTCACACAGACCATCACGCACACACAGTCCAGCTTCTCCTCCTGCCCACTTCCGCAGGGACCACACATCCACCCACACAGGATCTCCTGCCCTCACGGAGTGGGGTGGGCTGCTGGCCGAGACGGGGCCCAACTGCGGGCCAGCGATGGCCTCGGCACCATGAGCACCGCGTGAGGGTGGGCTGCTGGCCGAGACGGGGCCCAACTGCGGGCCAGCGACGGCCTCGACACCATGAGCACCGCACCTGCTCCACGCCGGGCAGCAGAGCTCGGGGAGGGCCCAGCTGCAGAGCTGCCAAGGGGGGTGCTGGTCTCCCTGTGCATGGGAATCGGCCTCTGGGGCATGATGGGAAACACAGTGGGGGGGCTCCCCACGCTACATGAAGGCGACACATCCTAATGTCAGGGATACACAGCTGTGCCTTGGCACACACCCTGATGAAACACAACACACGCTGATGAAGCTCACCGTTACCATGGCTAGGACATGGGATTCCATTCTTCTGCACTAAAACGAACACAGTGCAAAGCAGCACGGCCAGAAACACACAAGAACCCCTCTCCAGGGGGCCTTACCCTGTCCTTCTCTAGAGCATCGGCCACCCACTGTCCGGCTGCCCTCCTCCCACAGCCAAGCAGAACATAGTCATGTGCCCACATGGGGTCCTCAGCTCAGCATGTTCCTGTCTCACAGCCGCAACCAGGGACACAGGGGCCAGGGGCCCAGTGCTGGGGTGGGCTGCTGCGCAACAAAGGTCCCCAGCTGGGACACCAGGGACAGCATCAGGGCCACAGTAAATCCATACAGAAAAGCCAAGAATAACACAGGGGTGTGAGTGTCTCCACCCAGCAGGAAGGAGGTCTGCCATGTCACGGTAGCACAACTGCCACTCCAATGAGGCCAGTGTGAGACCATCAGTGAGGGAGGCACCTTCCGCTGCTGTAGAGGGAGAAGCACACACACACCCGTGTCAGGGACAGGCACGTACGCACTGAACACACACTGATGACAGACACCAACAGGACTCTCGAAACCTCCCCACAGGGAGGAACATTAATCAAACAATCAAAAACGTCACAAAGAAGGCATCAGGGGAAACAGCACATCGACCAAGAACACAAGTGGCGCCATGGCCGCTGCGCCCCCCTGGCCCAGGGCGTCACCCACAGTCCCAATGCTGCTCCCACAAGACACCCCTCCACCGCATCAGGTCACGTGCAGCACCACAGGGGACAGCCAAGCTGGGGGAGGGGGCGGCTGCACCTCACCAGGCCACACTGCCCCACACAACTACATGGCACCCCCATCCCCCCGCAGAAGCAGGACTGGGCTGTGGGTGTCCCCACCCGGGCAAGGGGACCCTTGTGGGGGTCTGCCGTCAGGGTAAGCATTTCCTCCTCTGCGAGGGGTCCTCCAGAAGGTCCACCCACATGACGCAGCTCCTCCTGTCAGACACAGGCACAGTGGTGGTGCACCATCGCTTCCACACGTGGGCTACCCTCACGGAGGGAAATACTGCCAGACAAGGCCGGAGCTGCCAACGCGTCTCCTGTGCCCTGCTGCCCCTGTCCCCAACCACAGTCCTCTCCATGTGACTCTGCAGCAGCAGACGGGGGCCCACACTGCCCCACGTGCCCCACACTGCCCCACGTGCCCCACTCCTAGTCCAGGGCGGGCCAAGTACAAAGCCCAGCATCCCCGGAGGGTCGCAGCAGCAAACCCAGGCAGTGCACACATCTACCACTTCCCTGACCTCCACATGCCTTGACACGGCTCTTTCTCACCCTGTCACCCCATCTCACCATTTTCTTTCGTTTAAGATTCTTTCATTCATTATTTTTAGAGAGAAGGACAGGGAGGAAGGAAGAGAGGGAGAGGCACCAGTGTATGTTGCCCCCCGCCCCCTCCAGACACAGACCGGGCTGGAGACCTGGCTGGAGACCTGGTCATGTGCCCTGGCTGGGAATCGAACCAGTGACCTCGGGGTTCACAGGCCGGCACCTTATCCACCGAGCCACCAGCCAGGGCTAATTTTATATTTATTAAGTACATTCATAATGCTTACTTTTCCCAAGAGATGTCCGTGACCCCTCAGGCACCCCACTGTCCTGAACTTGGTGTCCCAGCCGTTTCTTACTTTTTGTGGCCAGAAACCTAGAACTCTGTAACAAAACATAACTACAAATCACTGTTCACATTGTACAACATCCACGATGGAATAACCGCCCCCAGCCAATAACCCACAGCTGGACGGACAGCAAAAGTACTGCCTCCTCAGCGGGCCTGGGCTGATCACAGCCTCTGTTTACCTCGCCCCAACCTCGGCGGTGCCTCCAGGGGACGTTGTAGTTGACGCTGTATGCGGAGGCGGACCCTGCGGGGTCAGGGAGGGGGCGTCTCCCAGGTTGACCGCGGGGGACACAGGCTAAAAACCGCCCGAGGGCGCAGCACGGTCAGCGGAGAGAAACAGCGACCCCTAGTGCTGACCGTGGCAAACCGCGGTCGCAGGATAAACACTTCCACACAATCTGCACAGAACTCAACCCCAGCTCCCAAATCAATTAGTTATAGCGATCCTGTTGCCTTTTCATGTCATTCGCTACCATTATAAATTGCAGCTTTTCACTTCTCCTTTCCTCACGTTTTCTTCCCAGCTTTACGCCTTCCTCACACTTCATGCACCTACAACAAGGTGACTCCGTCATTGCCTGGCCTCTTACTGACCTTGACGACCCTCGGGCACCACACTGACCAGCAGGGCAGGAACATCCACCTGCAGAGCCACCGGTTCTACTTCCTGTCAGGGCGCACCCCTGGGTTGTGCGCAGGGTCCCTGGCTTGGGGTGGGCAACAGACCACCATACAGAGATGTTCTTCTCCCTCTTTCTCTTTCCTTTCCCCCGTCTCTCAAATTAAAGAAACAGCAGCTCTTTTTACAATACTCATTGCAAATAGCCCTGGCTGGTGGCTCAGTGGATTAATCACCAGCCTGCGAACCCAAAGGTCGCTGGTTCGATCCCCAGCCAGGGCACATACCCAGGTTGCAAGCCAGGTCCCCAGCTGGAGGCAGGTGAAAGGCAACCACACATGGATGTTTCTCTCCCTCTCTACCTCTCTCCCTTCCTCCCTTACTGAAAAATAATTTTGAAATCTTTTAAAACAATATTAGTTGCTATTAAATAAATAAGAATAAATAAAAATACTTAAAAAGTTAACAAATCCTGGGAATACCCTGAAAGTCACTGTGGAGATCTGCAGACCCCACTTGAAAAAAGGCTCCCGAGAACAGAGATTCTCACCAACAACACAGAAGGCACGCCCTGTTTTTGCATTAAAAATTAAAACCAAATTTCATTAACACCTGTTTACCCGCATAACCCACAACTGGGATATAATCCAGTTTAGAACAAACCCGCCGGCTTCCACTAGGACCGCGGCCGCCCTCCCCGCCCTGTGCCCTGGACCCTGTGGGGGTCTCATTTGTGTCCCGTCCGACCTGGGGCTTCGCCTCCCGCGCCACCAACACAGAACCACAGGGAAGGGAGGACATGGGGGTGCCATCCCGTCACCTGTGACCTGCACCCCAGCACCCGGGGCTGTGAGGTCCACCTGGGACAGGGTGGGGTCCAGTTCCCCCCGCAACCCTGCCCCGTCCGGAGGGAGCGCGGTGTCCGTCCCATCAGCTCAGTGACCCGAGGGGCTTGCGGCTCTGGGTGCCTGACTGCCTGACTGGGGGGGACCCGCCTGGGACAGGACAGAACCCTGTCGCATTGCACGTGGGAGACCTGGGGGTCGCGTCCCACCAGCTCCCGCAGGTGTGAACAGGAACCTGGACGAGGGCAGGTGGCGCCCTCAGTGACACACCCGGGTCCTGTCTCCTGAGCGAGGCAGGGTTGCCCCGCCCGACCTGGACCTGAGGATGCGCCCGGCTGTGCAGAGAGTGCGGGTCTCGGTCCTGTGTCATTGTGCCACTAAATCCCATTCCCTTTAAAAACACAACCGTCCCGCCCGATGAGACAACTTTCGAAATAAACAAAATGTACCGTCTTTCAGAAGCAGAGCTGTTCGAAGCTCAGGGGTTTCCAGGATCGAATTCTAAGTTCCCGCAGCTGCTGCCCAGGGTCCGCGGAGGCTCAGCGGCCACTCCCGGACTCGCTTGGCTGCCTCTCTGCGCCCGGGCGGGTGCCCCCGTCCCCACCCTCCAACCCGGTGAGCTCTCGCCTGCTCCTCAGGCCACGGGCCGTGTGCGGGGCCCCCAGACAGACAGGCACTGATGGCTGACAACCATCTTGCCAGGATGGCCTGTGACACAGGGCAAGGGCGACCAGTCTGGCCCACCTGTGAAATCCAGCGCAGTCACTTCCTTCCTCACCATTCTGAGTTTAAAATCCCCTCCAGCCTCCTCCTCCAGCCTTTTGCATAATGACACACTGGCTACCAGCCCCTCCCTCAGGAAATGGCTGCACTTCCGAGTCCCACCCCCACCCCCAGCCCGCGGGGATGCAGATTTCGCAGGGTCCCTCCTCCAACCTGGGCAAAGGAAGGAGTCACGTGAGGTCAGCAGCGGGTCTTGCCTGGCGAGGGGTCCCCTACGGCAAGGGGTTCCACTAAGACCACAGCGACCTCGGGACTTCAGGTCTTGTCCTGTGGGTGATTACAGGGTCCCACGTGGCAGACGGGGTCCCTGAGGACGCTCTTTGTGTTTTCTGTGTGGAAAGGGGTCCCCATTAAAGAGGAGGCCTCGCCATGAGTGTTCCGGGTGCAGTGAATACGGGGACAGTCTCACCCAGAGCAGCGCCCGCCCCCCCCAGTCTGTTCTGGCTCATGTGACTGCATGTGGGGGTGGGGGCCTCTCGCAGAAAATGGGGGTCTTGTCAGAGAAGCCACATGTCCTGGCCATTTGGGAAAGTGCCGCCGGAGGGTGGGCAGTCCTATCACATGAGCTCCCAGTTCTGCACCGTGGACAGGAGGCCAAGTGAGAGAGCACGTCCCACGCATGTCCCACACACGCACTGTGGCCCCACACGGAGGGGATGAGGAGCTCGTGGAGCAAGGGCCGTGGATGGGCTGTGGACGCTAGGGAAGGGGACCAGCCCTGACCTCTCTGATCTGGGCCAGGGTTGGTGGGGAGTGTTCCCTCATGTGGCATTTGGGGGTCCTCTTGGTGGCTTTGTGGGTTGAGCGCCAGCCCGCGAACCAAAGCGCCCAGTTTGATTCCAGGTCTGGGTGATGCCTGGCTTGTGGGTCAGGGGCCGGGGAGCATTTCTCTCGCACATCCATGATTCCCTTTCTCCTGACCACCCACGATAAATATTTAATTAAATGATGAATTCATTCTCCCCACCCAACCCCCACAAGGCCCTTTGACTGGGTCGCAGGCTCACGGGACTGTAGAGTCAAACCTCTGATGCGGCCCTGGGAGAGTGGGGTGCCTCCCCCGGGGGCTCAGTCCTGGGAGTGTCGGGAGGGACCCTACCTGACAGTGAGGGTGGGCGACGTTCAGTCGTGAGGCCTCTGGATCCGTCCCTTCACACCTTCGATTCTTAGGATTCGGAAGACTGTCTTCTCTGCTCATCCTTGGACTCCCCAGCCTCCGTCTTCCGAGGCATGAACCACCAAATACACCAACCTGGCGTCCGGCTCTACCAGGCCAGACAGATGCAAACCATCGGCTAGGATGTGCAGTGAACAATGGAACTTGACATGAAAAACTATTTTCTGGAATGATGAAAACTAGACATCCTCTGACCCTAAACTCCAATCCTAACCCCTGACCCTAAACCCTCACCCTGACCCTTGGCTGCGAGGGGTGTGGCCACTACCCAACTCCTGTCAACCTTTTCACGACATGGAAAAATCTTGCCAATAAAGCACCACACCAAGTGTGAAATAAGGCACATTCAAACCGATAAAGGTTTATTATTTTTACTCAGACATGTATGTATTAATTTTTAGACAGAGGGGAAGGGAGGGAGAAAGAAAGGGACAGAAACCCATCAGTTGCCTCCCATATGCCCCAACCAGGGGACTGGCCCAGGAACCAGGCATGTGCCCTGACCGGGAATTGAACGGACGACCTTTGGGTTCACGGGTGAGCACTCAATCCCATGAGCAGCACTGGCCAGGGTAGAAAAAGAGTTTATTTTTATTAAAAATTGTAGTCAAACCATTTTCTTCAACAGAGGACACAGAGGGAATGCTGACAGGGTTCAAGTGTCTTCACTACCTTTATTGGTATCGTCTCCTTACTCCCGTGTCCTTGCTCGCTGGAATCTGTTCCAAACGCCATACATTATGCCCCTGAGACCCCAGATTGGCAAAAGTAGTTTTACATACATAGTTACTTTGTACATTACGTCCTTCATATTTATAGATCTGATATTTGTTTTCTACACTTCCATGGCTTTCCTACTTTAAAGACGACAGTCACATATAAAAACCCAGACTACCCCAACACGACAGTCCACAGCGGTGCACAACGTGGTTTCCAGCAGGCAGCTGGCAGACAACACGGACGGCACACGAGTCATCGGAAGACAAAGTGTTGTCTGCCACGGAGCTCTGGTGACTGAGGACCACAGAAAATGCCACTCCCGATTCCTCTTTATAAGATAAAGCCAAACTATTTTGTATATATGACACCTTTACACTTTTTAACCACATTCTGGTTTAGAAATAACTAACAAGATGTTTTTACGACATGTTAGGAAATGTTGAACATACATAGGGAAAACACGTCTTACGCGCTGCCTTTGTACAAGGCAGAGATGCTTCTACTTCAATGAAATCCATGTACAATCATGGAAAAAGTTATCAGCAAAGATAGTATCACATTTTGCACAGACACCACTTTTCATTATTATGCCCAAACATAAAATGTCCACGTATTACTCGAGCCTCTGGGTAGTGGACGACTCTCCGGCGGGGACCCAAAGTGCTGGCCGGTGCACGGGACCCACACCTGTCTGGGCGGGTGACGCTCGACCCGCAGTCACGGTCAGGGAAACATGGCTGTGAAGCAGCCCTGACAACAGCTCATGTTAGCACATGGGGGACAACACGTGTGCTGCCCAAGCTACGCATGCACATGGCATTTGGTGAGAAAAGCAAACAGGTGAGAAACATCTCCAGAACTCAGTCCGAGGTCGAGACCAGAGACGCTGAACCCCTGCGACCCCCCAGGGGCTTCGGGAGAAAATCCAGAGTCACGGACTCTAGATGACGAATCCTGGATCTGTGCTCAGCGCCTGAGCTCCCTGGTTACCTTCCACCCTATTCCTTTCTTTGGGTCGCAAGTTTACACAGAACCACCAACGTTTTGGATTAAGCAGTGTGACTTCAGGCTGCCCGGCCACACAAGGCCTGGGGGCCAACTTCACAAGTCCCCGCAGGGGAAGCTGTGCTGCAGCGACTGAGAAAGTACAATAGATATTTTTGGCCTCCATAAAGATTACAAAACTAACAGACATTTTTCTCCAGAGTTGGAAAAGATAAAATCTAGGGAGCGGCCCTCTACTGCCAGTGCAGGACAACAGCCAACTGGAAGGAAACCGAACCAGCTCTGGCTGCCGGGAAGGGGCCCTGGCTCCACCCCAAACACCCCCCACCCCTCCACTCCCACCCCCGTCTGGATGCCCAACACGCCCTGGGCACCGACCGAAATTGCTGATCCAGACACACCTGTAATCAGGCTTTAAACCATCATCTTCCCCATCGCTGGGTAAAAGTGACGTAGTTGCTTCCTTCCTTACACAGGACACTGGTCAGAGTACTCGAGATGTTCCTTCACGGATTATCAGATACGAGTTCTTTTAAAGGTCACAAAAGTTGTCAGTAAAAAAATTCCTTAACGTTCTTCCAGAACTCTGAAGACATCCAGCAGTTTGATCATTTCATTCCTCCTCCCCAACACAATTGAAAAACAACATTTCCGCTAACAACTCCTACCGGAATGACTTCATTGACGTAAAACAAGGGAAGGCTTCCAACGGTGGCCCCACTCTGGAAACGCAGGCTTCGTGACACAGGGCCAACAAATTCTCACCTGGCCACAATGCCCACTCGCAACCTTGCGCTTCCCCCCTCCTCCGGTGCAGCACACGCAACGTCCCCTCCGGGGTCACTGGTCGTGCAGACGTGTTCCGTGGGGAATGGCGACAGGCCCCCCGTGCTTCCTGGGGGACTGAAGAAAACCCCTGTGTCTCTGAGACTCTCCCTTTCGAGAGCACGTCCTGCCATGTACTTAGTTTCTCAGATCACAGGGACAGAAACCCTACCATTTAGTTAGAATCAGAGAAGGACATGAAGACCAAACTGGAAGCCGAGAGGTGCGGACAGGGCGCCCGAGCCGGCAGGCTGCCGCGGGCGCTCACTTGTCCCGGTAGTACAGCAGGTACAACTTCAGGGGGTCGGGCAGGGGCAGGCTGAGGACCTTCTCCCGCAGGAAGTTCACCGGGGGCTCTGCCTTCACCTCCGCCGGGCTGGGCTCTTCTTCTTCCCGAGGTTCCTCTTCCAAACCTTCGCAGCTGTGGTCCTCGCATGGGTTGGAAATCCGACTGGCGAAAACCTCTTTGTCCAAGAAGACGATGGTTTCCCTGCGACGGTGGCGAACGCGCCTTCGCTTGAACCTGGGGGTGGTCTTCAGTCCGTTCCCGCCTCTGCTCGCAGCTTCCTGGTGAATGGCTTTCTTGATGGCGCCACGGATGGCGATGCGAGCCAGGTCCTGCAGGCTGCGGGCTGCCAGGGGGGCTGTGGCACAGGACAGGCGTCAGCATCGAAGGCGGCGACAGGCCCAACCACCAGACAACTGTCCTCCACCACAGGTCAGCACGCGAGCTCTTTCCGGGAGACGCTCAATACTGACGCAACCCTGAACTCTGACAAAGACCAGCGGCTGCTCAGAGGCAGAACAGAGCGAGGCCTACGCTTTCCTGCGTCTCTCCCGGCCTCTTCGTACCCCTGAACGCTGCGCCTATTCGAGGACCCTCTCCTCCAGCACCTTCCGCCAAACTTGCTTCTGCCGCAAGGTTTTCACAGCGCTTTACAGATTATTTCCATTTTTGTTCAAGTAGACAAAAACAAATCCACCTAACAAAACTGGTGATTGAAACTCAGTTTGACGCAGGCCCTGCTCCCGCCCCTAGAGGGCTCTTCGCAGAATGACCACCAGGGTCAAGTGTCCTTGACACTCCAGGTCAGCATCACTCTTCCCTCCACCACCTCAAGCCCCAACACTCACAACCCGCTGTCTGTGCCGTCGGTGGAGCACCTGGCGGCCTGCGCTGACCCTCTGCAAATGCTCACTGGTCCAGGGCAGCCCTACAACCTTCCACAGCCCAAACGCTCAGCATGTTGTCCCCACGTGGGCACCAGCGCCTCTCTCTGCTCTACGGTGGGTCCTCCTCCCCCGCCCCTTCTCCTCCTCCTCCTCCTCCTCCTCCTCCTCCTCCAAGGCCTCCGGGGCCCACCCTGCCACTCCCTGCTGCTCCTCAGGCAGCTAAAATGAGTCCTTCCCAGGAGACTGGACTTCTCACCACCAGCGCCAGCCTCTCCTAAAGCCAAGGGGAGCCTTAGGGTTGGGGGGCCCAGCTTGAGTCACAACCCTGGTCCCTTGCTGGCTCCTCCTCCGCCAGGGCTTGGTGGGTCTTCCTAAGGTTCTGGTTTCTACCCTTTTCCTCCCCGTACGCTTACTCCCTGGTGGCTTCCAGGAACAGAACCCAGCCAGCAGCCCCCCAGGCCCTAACCCAGTCCTGACCAGGGTCCGAAGCCTTGTAAACCCACACCTACAACAGCCCATGTGCCTCCCGAGTCCTTGTCCGTCGAGGCCAGTGTCCGAGTTCCCATCTTCACCTCCAGCCTGCCTGCTCCTCGTGCACCCATGCTGACGGCCGACCCATCCTCTCCCCACGACCCCGCCATGCACCACTGTGGCCCACGTGACTTCTCCAGGTGAGGAAGGCAAAGCCACAGCTGGACTGACGCTCACCTCATGAGCCCCAAGCAACACTGCGTGATTGATTACTGGTCACCCGGCCCCAATGGAGACCCTGGTGTCACACGTTCAGGTTCCTTCGGGTGAGGCTGCTGGTGTCTCTGTACTCACGCAGCTGCACGAGCCTGGCCTTCCCCGACTCCGAGCGGCGCGGCTGGACCAGAGGCGCAAAGGACACCGCCAGGATCTTCTTGGTCTCCCACGCGGAAGGGCCGGTCCGCGTTATCTTCGTCAACTGCCCGTAGACAAAATGAGAATATTCCACAAATTTGGCTACTGGTTAGGTTACATTTCAACACAATCCCTCCTATACATAATCTATAAATAGATACAAGATTCTTGACGTTACCTGACAACTTGGGCCCCTAAGGTGATGTGACATAAACTTCATGATTGCCAGTGTGTCCTGTCTGAATGCACTCAAGGGTCTAACCCTACCTACCCCCTCTACTCAGGAAATGAAGACAATGGATAAAGAAAGTAGCAAACAACAAGAGGGGATGGCACATGGGGAACCAGTGAGGTGATGTGACCACCATCAGTGCTGGGGGAGGTGAGGAAGGACTCCTCCCACCAGTGGGGACCCAGGGCCACACCAAGGAGCTGTAGGCACAGTAGACACTCAGCTACTGGACAGAAGTCTTTCAGTCTCTGCCATGGGGCCGCTTCCCCGCCCCTTCTTCCATGTCTCCTTTCCTCCCAGCTCTGACCTAATTCAAGTGCCTTCTTGCCCTGAGGAGTATCAATAGCATTAGGTGGCAACCTGTAACACTGTCCACCATGCCTCTGGAAAGGAGCGAGGGGACCAGGTAAGCTTTCCAAAGTCAGACTATTAGCTGCTTCTGTTGGGAAAAGGCCAGGGACGTGCTTTCTCTGCTGCAGCCCCAAGGGAAGAAGCCCAGGCAGGCCAGTGATAGGACCGTGTAAAAGCAGAACCAGGAACACCTAGATCTATTCACAAATCAGAAGGCATTTGCTCCTCTTCCCGGGAAAGATACAATTAGGGATCAAACTGCTCTCAGAAAACTACAAAGAAGCCTTATTGTTCAAGCTTCTGAGAGCTCAGAGTACTTTCCCCTTTCAGTCTGAGCTGGGGCCCTTTCTGCACAGCGACTGCTCCTGAAGAAAGAGGCTGTATTTCCTCACTTTATTACGAGGCCAGATTGCCAACCACAGGTCAGCTGCCCAACGACGGTGGTTTCTTCTCTGTGTGTCGGGGACCTTGCTGCCAGTCTGGTTCGTCCTTCCCCAGTTGCTTTGTAGCCTCCTTCAGATTGCCAAATTTTTTATTAATTTCTTACTTACTCATTTTTTCCATTTCCCTGAGTCTTTATGTAGCATTAAATAAATGATAAAGACAAGCCCTGGCTGGTGGCACAGTGGATAAGGTGCCGGCCTGCAGGCCCAAAGGTCGCTGGTTCGATTCCCAGCCGGGGCACATAACCAGGTTGCAAGCCAGGTCTGCAGCCAGGTCCCCACCTAGAGGCAGGTGAAAGGCAACCAGACATCGATGCTTCGCTCCCTCTCTGTCTCCTTCCTTTCTCCTCCCTCCCTCCCTCTCTCTAAAAATAATAAATATTTTTTAAAAATTAAAGATTAACAAATAAAAGTATAAAGCACAGAAAAAAAAATCACAAAAACCTGTGAAAAAGGCATAATCTCCTACTTTCTAAAATTTCCATTTTTCTGACTTCCCTGTGACAGGCACATCCTTCCCAAAGACCTGGTCATGTCTGACCCCCTGAAACACAGTACTGGAAACAGCAGGACAGCAGCTAGAGGGAGGAACTGAGGGGGGCAGGCATTGGGAAAAAACGTTGAAACACTCCCTGATCTGGACACCAGTGTGGATGTTGCACATGGCGGGGAGATGGGGCTAAATGGCAATGAAAAAAATGCCATAAAGAAAGAGAAACAGGATCAAACCGCACACTTGGGGAAGGGAATCCGGGACAGCACGCACCATCCCAGTTGCTCACACGCAAACCAGTTCACGCAAACCAGAATAACTGGTGCATCTCACGTCTACTCACAACCTCACAGCTGCGTGCGTGCCTGCGTGCGTGTGTGCGTGCGTGCATGAGGTGCACCGTCTGCCCGCGCAGCCAGGCTCTGCCTACTCAACCCAGGGCCTGTCCTTGCTGTTTCCTCCCCCGTGAAACCCAGGAGCTAGGACTCGGGTGACGAGGAAAACCACGCCCTCCTCCTGGCATGGGCCTTAGCAAACTGTCACATGCACACACATGCCAGCTGGGTAGGGGGTCTGACCTTCTCCTCCAGCGGCATGACCAGGATGCCCCCAACCTTGAGGAGGCTCTTCATGTAGTCCTCGTGCTCCTTCTGCACGCCCGCCCCGCAGTACACCCGGTCGTACTGGGAGCAGTCGGGCGAGATCTCCAGGCAGTTGCCAGTGACAAACGAAGGCTCACAGAAGTCAAACCTGAAAGCGAAATTGTTCGTTCCATAAGGACGGGGCTTATCCGAGTCTGCACAGGACACCTGTGCTCACCGCAGCCGGCCCTCCTCTTCCAAACCCCACAGCGACGCAACCCCTACACAACAGAAACTGGACGCCAGGATGCCAAGGGTGGAACTATTCATAATTAGAAACCTGGAAATTCCAAACAATGTATCATAAAACTGAGTATCATAACCGTGATCCAAGTTTAAATCATCAAACCTCCAATCATCATTATCTCTGCTCAGTATAAGTTATTATTTTATCACAACTCTACTACACGACACAGGAATTGAGGATAGTTGAATACATTTGGTTTTTCTAAAAAGTATAACCCCTACTGGAGCCTTGTTTAAAAATGGCAACAGTTACTAATCCTATTTAAAGACAAATGTAACAATTCTCCTTAGAAACAGTTACCTTCTTTAAAAAAAATTAAGGAAACAATTACATCTCTATCAGAGCAAAATGACCTTCTTACTTACTGATGAAAAATTCTTTCCCTACATATCAGTTGCCAAACCAAAAGCCCCTAAAAACACAAAGTATTCCGAAATAACAAAAATATTCTTGAATAACAAGAACACGTCCACGCACACCAGGCCCTCCTGCCACACCAGTGACCCAGGACGCGGTGGGCGGCTTTCTTCCCTCCTCGCCTGCGTCCAGCACAGCCCCCCAGGCCTGGGCCAGCTCGCGGCCTTACTTGTCGAAGCTGTCGCTGGTCCGGATGAAGAAGTCCAGCTTCTGCTTTGCATACTCAATCACATCTGGATGAAGCTCCACGCCATGGTTTACCCCGAAAGGCCCTGGAGGGTTCAGAACAAGGAAACTCTCGGAACTGGGGCAGCAACTCTTACTTCATTTCTCCTGCATCATCAGCACAGACGTTGCTTCAGCATCAGCAATGACAGAAACTCGTAAGGTTTTTCGGTCTAAGCACCTTTCGGGCCTCCATCACTGAGCTGGTCTTGATGCAGGGTCACCTCTGCTCACATCCCAGACTCGTTTCTGACTGACTGAGTCCACAGCTTTCCAAACCCTGAGCTTCCCTGCTCTCCACCTTCTCAAGAATTACTTGAAAATGTGGAAAAGCCAGGGCCTGCTCTGGCCAGCAAGGTTCCGTGGCTCAGAGCACTGTCCTGTAGACCAAATGGTCACGGATTTCATTCCCAGGCAGGGCACACGCCTGGGCTGTGGCCTCAGTCCCCACTTGGGGTCCATACAGGAGGCAACCGAAAGATGCTGCTGTCACACACTGATGTCTTCCTCCCTCCTTCTCTCCCTCCCTTCACCCATCTCTCTACAACCAATAAAGCATGTCCTCAGCTGATTTTAAAAAAGCCAAGCTCTGAAATCAACAGTTCAAGGTCTTACTAAATGACACGTTTTTCCAAGTAAGATCTGACACTGGACTTTCCCACCCACGATCCCACCAAACAGATACGGGCATTTTAATAATCCTTATAAAACAGGGTTTCACTCATCACTGAACTAAAACTCCAATTCCAAATCACAAAGACACTTTTCACATCCAACGAAATGTGCTGTGACAGACGTCAGTGCCCAGCTATGGATGTCACTGGTCCATGGCGTGAGCCCTCCTCCAGAGAGAACCGGGTGAGAACCGCCAGCATAACCAGCTGCGGTAAGTCCGATGGAAACCGGTCCCGGCAGGTCAGCGCCGGGCAGCACTGCCTGCACTGACACGGGAGCTCAGTGCTGCTCTCTGGGGGTGGGGCCCCGGCATGCTCCATGTCTGGTTCCAAGGGTGCTCACATGGAGGTATGTGTGTGCAAACTCTCCACGCTCCATGCATCATGCCAGCTTATTCACTTTCAATTTGTTATTCCTGAGTTTCTGAAAATGAACAGAGAACGTGGAATGAATCTAGCCCATGGAAGTCACCAGGCCCTGGCCGGTACAGCTCAGTGGACTGAGGGAGGTCGCTGGTTCAATTCCTGGTCATGCCACATCACATGCCTGGGTTTCGGACCATGTGAGAGGCAATCAACTGGTATTTCGCTTTTGCCCTTCCCCCTCTCTGAAAATAAGTAAGACATTTTTAACATTTCGCAGGTACTGCGAAGCCAACGAGGTTTGGAACCCTGGAGAGATTTGGAAGAAACAACCTCAAGGCTGAATGACCTGAATGAGGAGGCCCAAGGGCACACTCTGTCCACAGAGACAACACAACACATGTGCAGCCTCCCCCCCGCAGATCCCAGAGTCTTGCCATGAAAGCCAACTCGCAGTTACCCCTTCAGACACATCCAAGCAGTGCATTGTGTCCATCGCAGCTGACCATGGCCTTCCTGCCTCAGCATTTAATGACATTCCCAGGAAAACTGACCCTTGAACAATGCTGGGCTTCAGCGTGCAAAGCCCTGCACACTCAAAAGTACACATTAATGTTTTTTAAAGATTTCATTTATGTATTTTGAAGGACAGAGAAGGGCAGGGAGGCAGAAAAGGAAAAAAACATCAACATGCGGTTGCCTCTGACGCACCCCCAACTTGGGACCCAGCCTGCAGCCCAGGCCTGGGCTCTGAGTGGGAGTAGAACCAGCGACCCTTCGGTTGGCAGCCCAGCGCTCAGTCCACTGCGGCACAGCAGCCAGGGCCACATCTATTCTAACTCTTCAAAAATTTAACTTTCACCAAATTTGAAACTTTCTCCAACTCTCACAGCTTTACCACATTACAAAGTATGTGAAATTATAAATAAACCACATATTTCATCCAATATCCACAAAAATCTATTGTAACTGCTAAGATTGTATTAAGTATCACCAACAACTACTAGAAACTGTTGCTACGTACACCACTTGGAAGCTATCCCCTAAAATCTCACACACATTCAGAATCTCATGAAGATGCTTCAGGCAAACACTGTGTGGGAAACCTCCATCCCCAGCATCGATGGGGACCAGACCCCCTGCACCCGCCCAGCACCTGCCTGCAGCCAACACTGTGCAGCCCAGCCCCCCCTGCCTTCCCACTCCTCTCACGACTCCTGGAACTCGGGGCCATGTCGCTCACAGAGAAAACAAGAGCAGAGTTCTGAGGCGTCCACGATAAATTACAGCGAGCAGCAGGGCAGCGGGAGACTCGGGAAGTTCGCTGCCACAGCCTAAGGTGGCCGCCCCCAGAACTACTCACCTCCCTGAAGGTGTACGGAGACGCCACCTTCCAGGAGCCACCTCAGCACACCCGGGAGCTGGCCCTGCACCGGCCGCTCCATGTCTCACTCCCACACGACCGTCACCTTGCCAGCCTGCCTCCCGCAGGCGATCTGCATGGATGCCACACCTGTCCCAGAGCCGGCACGCTTCACCTTCTCCCTGCACCAGCTCTTTCTTCCACAAACTCATCATAACTAAAGAGCCCCGGTGAACCCCAGGAAGGGACCGCTTTGCCTTCTCCAGCCAGCCTGGGGTGGGCCTGGTCCTCTTCTTCTCCGTATCCTCATCGCTCTCAAGAAAAAGCTTCTAGCCATGACAGTTGTTAGCACGTCGCTCTGAAGAGATCCAAATTTATCTAAAAGTATACTTAGATATTCTTTATTCCAGTCTTCAAATCACAAGACAAAACTGATTAAGAGAGCTTTAATTCTCAGGGAACTTTAAAGCTAATTTCTCTCTGTTTAGGGACAGAGTGACAGCAGGGGAACTCACGACATTTGTCCAAAAAATCAGGTCATGTCCAGGCTGACACCCCCACCTAAGTGGCTCTGCTGTCCTGCAGGAGGAGGTTGGGCTGAACACCCTCTGGGCACAGGCGGGAAGGGCAGGGGACACCACCCCAGGGCCCTCCCAGGCCGACTGGTCAACGACCCCTGGCAGGGCGCTGCCGGCAGCCTCTTCTCTCCCGCGAGCACTCCCACTCCCCATTACCTAAAATGAGCCCCACCATGGAGCTGAGGTAGCCAGTGCCGCTGCCCAGGTTCAGGAACGAAAGCCCAGGCTGCAGGTCCAAGGCTTCCATCACCTCCGAGTAGATGCACGGGGCCGACAGGTGGATGTTCCCATGCTTCCACGCCAAGTCCTTGTAGGCGTTCTCCTTGAACTCCTCCAGGTAGTAATCAGCTCGGTCGACCGCCCGGAAGGCCTGCTCCACCAGGTCGGTGCGGATGTACTGCGCTTCCTTCAGGTTGTCTATCAGCTCGTCATTGTCCTCGCCCGCGCTCACGGCGCCACCCATCCTCAGGGTCCCCACGGCCACGCTGCAGGGAAACAGGGTTCACAGGACCGTTCACTGGGCAGGCGAGAGTACAGAGCGAGCACTCTGAACCGTCCTGATGACCAATTCCAGGTTCCGAAGATACTCCCGATGGGGTGTGTTTGCTCAACTCCCACCTGCCCAGCTCAGAGGGAAATAACCTACCCGGAAGTCAGCTGTACTTGACAGTCTTAACTTCATTCAAAGGGCCTTGAGATGAGATATTTAGAACATATTCAACAACTTTAAAAGTTCATTACACCCTGACTGGAGGCTTAGTGGATAAAATGCCGACTGTGAACCCAAAGGTCACTGATTTGATTCCCAGGCAGGGAAGGGGGAATGGGGATACACCTGGCATCAAATTTCTTCCAGTCTTTAAGGGTCTTGTGAAGGAATCAAGGTCCTGCTGGTCCTCATCTCAACATCTGCCAACTCAAATGACCTTTTTGGGGGACACTGCACACCTCCCCCTCTCCCCAAGCTAAGCAATGACTGAAAGAGTCCTGTCCCCAGGACTCCTGTGGAATGCGGTTTGATGACAAAAGATGACCTGAGACATCTTTTCAAGACACCCCTCTTGAGCCTGGGTGGGTTTCTGTTCTTTGCAATTAAACAAACAGGCATGTCAATCTTAGGTGAACATTAATATAAGATGATCTATAATAAGTATCTTTTATGCAACGAAGGAACAAATGTTGAGTGAAATAAAAAATGGAGGCACTTTTGCCAAAGAATTCTGGGGGGATGCACCACGGGTAAGGTCTAAAGTTATAGAGTTAACTTTCTGACTTAAGAACAGAGTCCCGGTCCTGGCTGGTGGCACAGTGGATAAGGCGCCAGCCTGCAAACCTAAACATTGCTGGTTTGTTTCCCAGCCAGGGCATATAACCAGGTTGCAAGCCAGGAATCCAGCCAGGTCTGCAGCTTAAAGCAGGTGAAAGGCAACCATACACTGATGTTTTTCTCCCCCTCTGCCTCGCTCCCTGGCCTTCTCTCTAAAATTAAAAAATTCTTTAAAAAAAAAAGGTTCATTAAACTATGGATTCCATACTTTTCTTTCGCTGGCACTCTGCAAAGTTAGGATTTTAGGATTAAATTTATTTTGAATATACATCTGCCTTCACAAGGACATACCCACCTATGGAAAATCACTGAATGTAAACAACAGGAAAACAGGCAACCTAAACTCTCATGTGTAATCACTGCTCGTGGAATACACTGCTGCAGACCTTTTTCGGTTATGCTCTAAACCAGAAAACACTGAAACTCAGGTAAAAAACAAACGATACAAGCTCTTTGTTGCTTATTTGAAATTCAGCGGTACATGCTGCCGTGTTTTATGGGGCACCTCTGACCATCTCTCCCTCGGATGTTTGAGGGCACATTTCTGGAAAAACACCCACAACAGAACTACTAGGGCTTATCACCAACACCGCACCTGTGTCAAGGCCGCAGTTCAGATGCCGGAGGAGCCCCAGACCCCCTCTGAAGTTGCCTGTGCAGCCTTTTGGTGCTCACAGGGGATCTTCATCCCCCCCCTGCCCCCACAGAGACCCCACCAGTTCCCCTCAGGCCCATCAACCCATTCTCCGGGGAAATGCTCTGTACGGGTCTCTCTTCCAAAAACCCTAAATACTGACTCCAATTTTATACTCTACGGAACTTTTTCTAAATAATTCTTGTGCTGCACATGAAATGGTCATTTTGCCACACACCTTCTCAATTGTTGCAGAACAGAAGGGAAACACCTGACCTCAAAGACGTCCCCACTTCCGGATCAGGCCAACTCCCTACCAGGTTATAATTTTCTCCAGCCAAACAAGACCCCAGGAACCTCGAGGGGGGACCCAGCACTGAGACGCTGTGTGGGGGTTTTCCCAGAATAACGGCACACGAGGCACCTCCAGCTTCTCCACAACAGCGGGAGGCCGTGCGCTTCACAGTCAGGGCAGCACTTCTTGTCACCCAGACGAGCGCTGAGGGTCAGACTTCACAAGTCACCAGCACAGTCTGTTGGGACATCACCCCGGTTTTGTCTCTGGTCAGACTTTGACCTGAAGTGCTAATGCGGTTGAAGTTAATCCTGCGTAAGCCACTTAGTTCTGACCCTCAAGTCAGCACGCCTAGTCTAGGACAGTCACCTGAAATCTGGGTCACTGGCGGCAGTGCCCCATGTGGCTGATTCCAGGCGTGTTTCAGGAAAAGGCTGCAGCACACCCCACCCCCCAACTCCCCTGCCCCCCACCCAGAAGTGCCCCGTCCCACAGGGAAAAGCAGGCTGTGTATCAGGTACATTTTCATCACGTATCTCCAGCTTTGCCTAACTTTGCCCAGTTATCCTGTGGCAAAGATTCGGGATTTTTAATAGTGGAAACAGCTACATTTTCCCAGGCACCCCCCGCCCGTCACCTCATTGTGGCTTCAAGACTTTGTGGAACAAACTGGGACTGAGCAGCTGACCGTGTCCCCCTGCTGGCCTGGGTGTCAAACCCAACACCGGCCCCAAGCAGCTCTGAATACTTCCCCAGGGCGAACACCCACTGGGCTGAGTACTTCCTGATGGTGTCGGGTCAGCCAACACGCCCTTCGCACTGGACACCACAACCGCGCATCCCTGACCCTCAAAGGGGTCAGTCTCCCAGCGGCCAAAAACCCCTGCAGGCTCCATGGTGTCTGCAAACCCGAAAAGTCGTTTCCAGGCTGCTCCACTGCAGGGGGCTGCACCGGGGCCACATGGGGCAGCTGCACGGGGGCTGCAGGGGGCTGCAGAGGGGACTGCACTGGGTGCCTACAGGGGGCTGCACGGAGGCTGCTGGGGGCTGAACGGGGGGCTGCAGGGGGCTGCAGGGGGCTGCATGGAGGCTGCTGGGGGCTGCACGGGGCGCTGGGGGCTGCAGGGGCTGCACCAGGGCACCCCCCCCCCCCCGAGGCCGCGGCCGGGAGCGGCCAGGCTGGCATCATGCTGCTCTCAGGCCGCTGCTCCCACACCCCAGGCGGGCCCCCCGGGGCTCACAGGCCGGTCCTGGGGTTTGTCGCGACGCGTCACCTCCTAAGGAAAATGTGCACCATGTGACCCCTGTGGCAGGGGGGCCGCCGAAAAGGACCCAACACCCGCTCCCGCAGGAAGAAGAACGGAGCCTGAACCCTCCCACCAAACCCAGACGTTCGTCCGACACGCGCCGGCGACCTCACGGCCGCACCGCAACCCGGACTCGCGTCGGGAGCGGCCGGGGCGTCCCCGCACTTGGGGGCGCAGCGGCCCCGCAGCCGAGCCCCGTCGCCCTCAGGCCCCATCGCCGCCCGCGCCCCGGCCCGGCCCCGGCTCCGCGCCGCGGGGGGACGCGAGTCCCGGGCCCCGCAGGGCAGGAGGGCGAGCCGGGCCGGCGGCAGCGCCTCCCCGCGGGCGGCGACCTGTGCCCCGCGCCCCGCGCCCCGCGCCCCCAGGCGCGGGCGGGGCGTCCCTCCCGCGGGGCGGCGGGCAGCTCGCGCCCCAAACCCCGACTCGCCTGAAGCGGGCGGCGGACGACCCCGGCGGGACCTGGGCGGCGGCGCCCCGAGGCCGCGGCGACCGCTCCGGGGCGGGGGCGGGGCCGCAGGGCGGGCGGCGGGGCCGCAGGGCGGGCGGCAGCGACTCTACCTCGGGGCTCCCCGCGCCCCGCAGCTCCCGGGCGCCGCGCGCAGCTCCGCCGCCGTAAACATCCGCCGCGCCAGCGCGCCTGCGCGGCAACCGCCCGACTGCGCGTGCGCCGGGCCCGACGCCGAGGGACGCGGCGGGTGGGTGGGCCACGCTTCTCTGGCCACGCCCCTCCCGCCGGCCCCGCCCCGCCCCGGTCACACCCCGCGACCCCTTGGCCACGCCTACGAGACCCGAAGGCGCTGGCGGACTCGGGGTTCTGAGCGCTGCTGGCCAGGGGGCCGATCGCGCGAGCCGGGACCCCTGTGACCACGACAGGCCGGCCGACCAGCGACGGATGGGCCCTGGCGGGTGGCTTGGGTGACCTGGAGGGCCCGTTCGGGCCGGCCGGGCGGGGCCCGCTGTGATCGAACCCACGGCTGCGGGCGGGCCTGCGCCCTCCGCCCTCCGCCAGCACACGCGCTGCAGCCCCGCGCAGCTGTTTTCTCGGCCCGCGACCAGGGGAGCCGCCACCCGACGAAGTGCGCGCTCCTGTCGCAGCTTCCGACTCGTGCTGACCAAGCCGCAGGGACTTGGGGTGCGGGCCGAGCTGCAGCTCTGCGCTAGCGGCCCCGCTGGTCTGCGGGCGGGAGAGCCCGGCACTTACGAGGCGGCGGCGTCAGGCTCCCAGGCTGGGACTGCGCCGCCCCTCGGGTCGGAACCCGCGCGGGAGACCGGTCTTGAGTGTGGCGGGTGGGGTGCGGGCAGGGGGCACTACTGGTTAAGTCTCAGGGTTCGGCTAGGCAAAGAGAACTGCTTTGCATAACTGCGAAAGGGAGTGGTATGCAGGTTGCGAGCATCGGTTTCGGGGTCTCAGCCAGGGGGAGGGGCCCTCCCTTGCGAGGGTTGTTGACACCGCCTTGCTGACCGGCAGCCAGGATCATTCCGGGTTGCGTGGCCTTCCAAGTACAGTGCGAAGGCTTCCTATCACGGAGGTCACCCCTTGTTTATGTTGTTGTCGTTGTTGTTTATGGAAACATCTAGATAACATAAAGTTTATCATTTCAGTCCTGGCTGGTGTGGCTCAGTAGATTGAGTTGCCCCCCTGCGAACCAAAGGGTCACGGGTTTGATTCCCAGCCTGGGCACCTGCCTGGGCTGCCGCGGCGACCCGGGTTCCGGGCGTGTGAGAGGCAGCTGCACATGGTGTTTCTCTCCCTCTCTTCCTCTCTCTCTACAACTAATTAAGTAAAATCATTTAAATTTCCTTATCACTTTAACCATTAATTCCCGTGACGTTAGGCACATTCCCATTGCTGTGTGACCTCACCACTATCACCTCCAGAATTTTTCTCGTCACCTGCCACTGACACTCTGACACTCTGACCAAGGTGCAGTCACGGCAACTGGAATTACGCCCATGCCTGAAAGAGGCGAGAAGCGGACACCATACGTGAAGCAGCAGTTCTTGGGACACGGGCAACATCACGCAGCCAAGCTCAGCGACACATGAGAAGCCGGTGGGCCAAGCCTCACCCTTTCTACCGCTGTCACAGTTCCCAGACCACAGGGCACAGCTTGGAGGACTCCCTGAGGTGAGGAAACCATACCGGGCATGCAGGGAAACTGAGGCAGGCAGCAGCCCCAGAGCAGCGGCCAGGAGGAAGGTCTCGTGATGTGCAGGCTCCCCCAGGACAGGGCCAGAGAGCTGCCACGCCCCTGGGTGTGGGGACAAGCCCTGGGCAGGGAGAGGAAGGCCAACAGGATGAGAAGTGACACTGGCCACAGTCACAGCTGGCCGGGAGAAGTGCCTGTCCCCACCAGACAGACTGGAAGCCTAGCCGTCTGTGGGACATTGGACAGAGTCTGCCTGCGCCGTGAGCAGAAACGAACCCCAGGCTGGTCGCTGGTCAGACGGACAGGGGCTGGAAAAGAGGACCAGAATTTCTCAAGTGCTCCCTTTGGTCACACGGTACATGGTAGCTCTGGGCTGGCCTACAGGGCCAGATTCCCATGGAGGCCCCAGTGCGCTGACAGCGTGGATGTGACCAGAGGCCCTAACCTAACTCACCCCGGCGGGCTAGAGCTCTGCCTGCCCCAAAGGTGTGAACCAGCAAGGTGCCCCTATAACACCAACCACCTCAGTCAGAAACACGCAAAGGAATCTATTGCCACACGTAGCTGGGGAGTGCTGGGGGTACCTTCAGGTGCGGCTGGACCCAGGCGCTGTGGAAAGGTCATTAGAGACCCCTCCCACCCCCCTTTCTCTCCATGCCTGTCCCCCTCGAGAAGGTCCAAGTTCTCTGCTACGGCAGGCTTCCTCCTTGTGGCCAGGAGAGATGGCTGGGGCAGCATCCGCCCTGCACCCCCATTAGCAACCTCAGCAAGAAGCCTCTTCTCCCTGGCACTGGTCCTGTGGGCAGAGCAGGCGATGGCGCCTGGGTCTCCTCCACCCACGTCTGGGGCGCAGGCTCCCGCCTGGCAGCAGAAACAGGCCTGAGGCAACAGAGTGCACCCCCCATCACCCCACCCCACACCCAGGACGGCGGCTGGGAGAGCTCAGGGACAGAGCGGCGTCCTCACAGCACTCACAGTCAGAGTGGACTTTTATTAGGAAATCACCCTGCAAACAGCCCGACACGCGCTGCGCCACGGGCTCCGCGCGGTTCCTGAGGAAGGAGCGTCACAGTGTTGGACCCGCAGGGAACCAGGCGGGGGGCAGGCGGGTGCTCAGCACGGGTGGCCAGCATGCCCACCCAGCGACACGGCCCACCACCGCGATCCAGCACACGGACGCAACACGACACACAGCTGCGAGACACGTAAACGGACAGAGGACACAGTTCCACCGGCTGCCGTCCGGGCCTGGAACGAAAGGAACCGAAAGGGATAAAGAAAACCGAGTCTTTCTCTCCATTGGACCAAGGGAAGGACATCCCCAAATTATCAAAATTCCTCAGTTACAAAATACTTTTTTAAAAATTCCATTATTAAAAGAATAAATAACAAAATATATATAAAATAACTTGGCTGCATCAAAATTATAACTAGAAGTTATAGCAAGATTTTTTTCCTGTGGCCTGTCTCATAGTCTGATAGGTGATTTTGCTTTGATTTTGCTTATTTATCATGGTGTCCTGGTCTGTGGGGTCTCTTTAACATAGTATAAAATCAATAAATAAAAGTGTCAAATAAATAGTACACGTTAACATAAAAAGAGGTTGTGAATATAAATACTTCCATATTGACAAAATTAAATAATTTACAGAATAATTAAACTAACTACTGTTTATTTCTTCCAGAAAGAGCAATTTCTCTACTTTTAAATACTAACTTGGAATTGCAGTCACAATCGATTTGGGCTCTATGTACACGTAGGAACACTGTGTTTTTAACACATTGAATTAAAATTTACCTTTTTTCCCATCTTGAATAGATCTAAAAAACAAAGGAAAACCTGGGTGGTCTCCAGTTAGGAACTTATCCCCTGACGTTGCTGAAGCAGTTTCCGCTGGAGTCCAGCTCGGCTGGGACCCAGGTTACGCAGCACCGACGGGTCCGGCCCAGAGACTCGCCAGCCACAGCCCCGCCCTGCCCTGAGCCAGGGGCGGGTGTGGGGGCCGCAGCCCCCGAGTGAGTTGGGCACTCTGAGCCGTGTCGGGGAGCCAGTACCCCCAGAGTGAGGAGCTTTCCTAGGAGCTTTCCTGGGAGCCGGTGGCTGGCTCTGGGGGACATGCCGGGGCCTCCCTCAAGCTGCAGGCCCACCCTACCCACCCTCTGGAGCAGAGCTTCGTTCCGTGCTTAACACAAAGGGAACTAACTGAAAGCAGGACACACGCTGGCCGCACTGGCCTCGTACTCGGGGGGCACGGGCCCCGGCTGACCCCACGGCCGCCCTCCCAGCTCCACAGACACAGGAACACGGGTTGCAAACTCCAAAACTTCCCTGAGAACCACCGGAGACTTCGAGCTGCTCTTCAGATTGTTTTCGGAAAACAAAAATAAAGCAATTTGTAATACTTCACGCTCTGCCCTCTTGGGGAGGCCGAGTCCTCCAGCCTGACCCACACACCGAGGGACACAGGTTTCCAGGCACCCCTTTGGGTAGTCCCCAAGGCCGCCCTGGGCTGCCACCTACACGTCGCTGTGACCAGGGGGTCTGTGGAGGGCAGGGCGGGGGAGGTAAACCGTGGAGCCGAGCGGGTGCCCAGGTGCCCCGGCCCACGGGTGGGCTAGACCTGGATGCCCTGCACGGCCTGCTTGATGCTCTCCAGGAGGTCCTTGTTCTCGGGGTTCTGGTAGCACTCCTCGTTGGAGTACATGTCGGTGAGGGTGCTCACGTAGGCGTCGAAGTTCTGCTCGCATATCGGCTCCTGCAGGACGGGGCCCGACTAGCACGCCCTGTGCGGGCGGCCGGCCCCCACGTCCCAGAAACTAGGGAGTCAGCGGGAAAACCCCAAGCCCGTGTCCGCCCGGGGCGACAGCTCCACCTTCAGAGGCCTCTCCCCAGGAGGGTGTGGCGGGGCTCCCACCAGTGGCTCAGGGCTCGGGAGGGGTGCCTGGCCCTCCCACCCACGGGGGCAGGGGTGGCCCTTGAGAGCCGCGCCGCTCACCATGTGTGGCAGGCGGATGTTGGCGAGGCTGTGGATGAGGGCCTGGCTCAGGCCCGACAGCTCCAGGAACAGCGCCTCGTTCTGCTCTTCGATGAGTTTGTTCTCCTGCTCGATGCTCCTCAGGCACCTCTCCATGGAGGAGATCTGCGCCAGCAGAGGGAGGGCCCGTGTCCCCCACGCGCCCGGAGCCCAGCCCAAGCCCCTCTGGGAGACGCCCTGGGAGGTCCTGCCATGGTGAGGGGCTGGCAGTGCCCGGTGCCTGGGGGCGGAGGGCCGGGGTGGCAGGGCCAGGGCTCTGTGCAGGGTGTGGCTTTCAGGGTGGGGAACACAGTCCCAGGCACCTGACTCGGGTCCCACTTCCGGTTCTGGGTCTGCACGGGGGATTCTGCACCTGTGGGGTGTCTGGCCGCCTGTCGGGTTCCCCACCACAGAGACTGGCAGGTTCTCTGAGCTGCTCAGGGGGGCAGAGCAGCTGCCTGGGCCCCGCCGCGCGTTGTTGAGGGAGCGGCTGATGACTCCTCAGGGGCCCAGCGGTGCCCTGGGGTTTCCAGCACAGACACCTCCCTCCCCGACCCCCCAGGACCCCAGAGGGGACTCTCACTCAGAAGCAGAGAAGCTCCTCTCTAGGGCTCATGGGGTCCACCCTGGAACCCCAGAGGAGGGGAGGGGTGCCACTCTGGGTGGGTCAGGCCACCAGTTGAACCCCAGCGTGAGCCTGTGCTGAGGTGCCCAGATTGCATGGGGAAGGGGGGCCTGTCCTGGGGTCTGGCCCGGAGCAGATGTGCTTGGAGGGCAGCCCCCAGCCTGGCTGCACCGCAAGCAAACGGGGAAGAGGCCAGTTCAGTGTCCGGGACGCATGCGTGCCCCCTCGCGAGGACAGCAGGTGTCCTTTCCGAACGCTGTGGACCCGGCAGAGTGTGGTCACCAACCAGGTGGCTCTGCGACCCGGGCCCAGCAGCGTCATGGTAACAAGCCTCTGTTCTCAGGTGTGAGTGTGGACTGGGGGTCTGCCTTCCCTCTGCCTGAGCACACGGCCCCCAAGCCCCTGGGGAAGAAAGGGGAATCCTTCCTAAAGGAGGCTGCTGAACACTCTGTCTTGGAAAATGGGGTCACCAGCAGATAACGGGAGCCCTGAGGGGCTACTGGCAGGTGCGGGCACTCAGGGCCCTAGGCCTCTGACGACAGGAAGGGCCAGGGAGGGTGCACAGCACAGCTGTGGGGCTCGGGGCCCAGAGATGGCCTGGTGCGCCCCCCTGGCTTCCACCCCCTTGAACCTGGGGACAGGCTGCTGGCCCAGGGAAGACCCTCCCTGGGCTCCGAGGCCGACGCTGCCTTCATTCAGCCTCTGAACGACATGGGGCCGTGAGGGAGAAGCTGCATTGGGCTGTGACACGGCAGCTCTGGGACAGGAGCGCCATGTCCTACCCGTCCTCTCAGCCTCTGTCATACTGGCCTGGTCCCCTCCTCATCCCTTTGTCCCTTCAGCCACAGAGCAATGACCGCATGTGGCCCCACCCTCTGTGACCCCACTCAACAGCCCAGGGCAGGCCACGGTCTTCTTTTCACAATAACACCGGTACTGCTTTTTACATGACAGCCGTCCATCTGGGGGACGATGGAGAGGAAGGACCTGTACACTGAAAGTCCTTTGTAACCTTATCACCCAGCAGCGCAACTCTTTCTGGGTCAGCTGTGCTAACGGCTTTGTTCGTCTTACAACAGCCACGTGGACTTGGGGGCTGTTGTTACCCATCCCGTGAGAGGTGCCCGTTAATGAAGAGGCCACCAGGCCACTCAGCCAGGGTCCCCAGCCACCAGCCGTGGAATGACGAGCGTGTCAGAGGTACCTGACCTCTGAGCTCATGAGCTTGGCCCCCTGGTGGCCTTGATGACCCTGAGGAGGCCTCAGCTCTTCTACCATCACAGGAGAGGCGGCCAAGGACCAGGACAGAACACCTGGGTTGGCTGGAGGCTGGCAGGCAGGCGAGCGGCACCACCCACCTGAGACTGAAGCTGCACCATGGCGGCTTCCATCTCCGAGTTGGATGCGTTCAAGTCTCGGATCTCCTGGTTCAGCTGCTTGATGTCCTCGTCATGCTCCAGCACTGGCCCAGAGAGACACCATGGCTCTCAGCCTCAGCCCGGACGGCGGGGGTCGCAGCGGAGACCTGCCCTCCCGGGGGGACAGGAACCCTTTGGCCAGCAGAGGCCCCAGCCTGCTTTCTGAGCTCCCGCGCCTCATGTTGGGAAAGGTGGTCTTCGAGACCACCAGCCGTGTGTCTGTGCCTCCGGGCCCTGGGTCGTGGTGGGAGCGGACACACCTGTCTGGCAGGTGCCGATGGCCAAGATGGAAACGCAAGTGTTTTCCGATGATGCTGTTTCATGGAGCCTGAGGTCTCAGCTCCACGAACCAAGGACACGGCTTCCAGGGCCGCCAGCCGGCCTCTGGTGCCCCACGCCGGAGCAGGAGGGCTGGCAGCCCAGACGCAGGCCACCAGAGCTTGGCGCCAAGATCCGGAGACCCATGGGCTCAGGGCCAGGGGTCCGTCTCCACCATGATGGGTTATGCACCGCCAACCCCCTCCCCACGGGTAACACGCACGCACACAGGGTGCGAGGGTCGCGGGCAGACGCTGCAGGAGGGTCCTTACCGTCACTTGTCTTGAACTTCGTGCCGAGAACCTCATCCCCTGAGAGTTTTCCCTTCTTTCCAGCAAAGGTCGCTCTGGGACAGCCAGACAGGCTGGAAGCAAAGGTCACATGGGTCAATGACAGCCAAGTCCTCTCCACTAACAGCCTAAAGGGTCCTGGATGGAACTTCCTAGCTCAAGTCCTTTGTCACTCACCCGGGGGACAGTCCCCCGGCTCCCTCCCTCCTCACCTCCCAGAGCCCTGGGGAGGCTGCTCGCCCATGGGGCAGGCCCTCCACACCCCTCCCCTCTCTCGCTTGCTTGTTTGGAATCTGTCCCAACACCCGCCTGCCCACGTCAACGGCAGGAGGGCCAGCTGTCCTTCCATCTCTGCTCTGTGGCTGGGGCCTGGTGGGCTCCAGGAAAGGCTTGTGGAATGAACGTGTTGGTTCACCTTACAGGTGGAGAGATGCGGCAAAAACAGAAAAGAAGACCGTCTCTGACAGGGCTGGGGAGGGGTGACGCCGGGCACCTCGGCCACCACTTGGCACAGAGGGGAGAGGAGACCCAGGTTTGCCTAGCCCAGGGCAGGTATCGGGGGCAGGTGAGCACCCACGGCCATTGCCACAGCAGGGTCACCAGGCTCCTTGCAAATCAGGCAGAGGCCTGGCCCCAAACTTCAAAGACGAGGCTCCAACTGGAGGGAAGGACGTGAGGTGAGGCAGACAAAGTTCAGCCTGAACTGCTGGCAGCCTATGGCCGTCCACACGTGGGGAAAAGGCTTGTGACAACAGACACACAGGTGACCCAGGTCACAAGCGACCTCACCTGGCACCAACAGACTTCCTCTCACTCCCCAGTCGGCTACAAACCAGCCAGCCTTGGTCTCCCCTCGAGAAAGGGCAGGTCACCCCTGCACCCTGCGGGGACCCCAGGGGGCCCTGTGCAGAGCCCACGGCTGGGCTCCCAGGTGCACAGGTAGGACGCCCCGACCAGCTGCAACAGGAACAGCTACCTCCGGTGAGTGAGGAAGCTCCCGTTGGCGTGGCCGGAACCATCGCAGCCTGGAGTGGGGCAGGTGGGCCCCTCGTTCTTCAGAGACTTCCAGGAAAACGAGGAGCCGTTGAGCGAGCCCTCCTTCTGCCTGCGGGCAGCCAGCGGGCAGCCGGACGCGCTCCTGTGAGAGGCGTACTTGCCGCTGATGTGGCCAAGCCCCACGCAGCCTGGAACAGGGCACCTGGCACAGAGAGGTTGCGGGTGACCGAGGGGGCGAGAGGAGAAGCCTCGAGACTCCTCGCCGGGAGCTGGCACCGAGCAGAGCACCCGGGAGGGCAGATGGCCCCTGAGCCAGGCAGCCCTGGGACAGCAGGGGCCCTGCCACCCCAGGATGAGGCCAGTCATGGCGTGACGCCCGTGGGTGCCCCAGCTTTGCCACGTCTGAAACGTGTGCTCCGGAAGGACGGCTGGGAGGCCACTGAGCTTAGCTGGGACCTGGACACCCCGCAGCAACCTGTGCTCGCCTGTGCTCGGCCTGTTCAAGGAGATGGAGGGGGTCCCACTGGAAGTCGCAGATGCCGCAGGCACAGGGGAGGCAAGCTGAGGAAGGCTAGAGAGCCCCCAACGCGCGCACACACATGAGCACACACACACACACACGCACACGCACACACACGCGCGCGCACACACACGCACACGCACTGCCCTCAGCAGCGGGGGGAGGGGGGACCTGGACTGGGCCCCCCCTGTTGCGCCTCCTCATCATCAACGGTTCAGGACTTTGGAACCAGCACGTGACACGGAACAAGGCCTCCCCTCTGCCTGCAAGTCGGCTCCCTCCAGCCAGTGGCTCTCGTCACCCACTGTCTCTGCGCTGTGGGCCTGGTAAGCACACCCAGGAAGGGACACGCTGTCCCAGTTTACCAAGAGGTTCCCGGGGTCAGAGGAGTCAGAGGCAAGAAGTCACAGGGCAAGGGGCACCCTGCGCCTCCAGTTGCAGCTGCAGGGTGGGGGGCACCCCCGGACCAAGCCATCCAAGCCCCTGGCCCTGGAGCCAGGCCTCCTGCACTGGATTTCACTGCCTTCCATGCCCATTTCCCCTTCCTCCCACCCACTCAGGCCTCAGGCCTGCGGGCTGTCCACTGACCCAGCCCAAGGCCATCTCGGTGGGCAGTCCACAGCGACGACACTTCTTGGGGCCTGCGGGGGCTTGGGGAGATTTCATTTCACACACACTCCCCAAACCTAGCACCTCCCAGCTGGGGGTCCCAGGGGACACCTGAGCCAGGTGCTCTGACGAGCCCACGAGGCCCCGACATCACAAGGTCAAAAGGAGAAACGGGAGGCCACTCTTGACAGCCGCAGCACCCAGTCGGGCCTGAAGTCTGCTGTCCCCCTTTCTTTGTGAACTGCCCCCACCCCTGTCTGGAGGGACGGCTGGGTTTCCCCGAACTGCATTCACAGAAGGTGCTTCCCTTCCATCCACCCCGCTGGGTGGCTTCTGTGGCCCTGGACAAGCCTGTGCTGGGGCGCAGGGGTGACGTGCCATGAGGGGACCCCAGGGCCACGGGAGCATCTCTTTAGACAGCTGCCACCATAGCCAAGGAGGGCAGGGCACTCAGCTCCCAACTTCCAGGCCGCAACCTCCCCATTCACCTGTGGTCAAGGTGCTGACGTGGCTTAGTCACGAACAGCAGGACACAGGGGTCACAAAGGGGACCCTTCTCTACCAGCCCCCCCGGAAGCAAGGCACTCTCGAGTGAATGACACTGTGTCACATGGAGGGACCTGATGCACAGTCACAGCCCCCGCTGTGCAAACCTGATGCTCAGTTACGACTGTGCTCAGGGTCAGGCGGGAGGCCTGGAGGGACAGCGCTGCCGTGGGCGGCCCCTCCTTGCCTGGAGCCACGGGGACACAGCCGTCCTTAAACTCTGAACTGGCTTTCAAAGTCACATTCCCCACTTGGCGGCCGAAATCTTGTCGACAAAGAAAACCGAAGTTCACAGCACGTGAGGAGGAGGAGCACCGTTTTCCCCTCTTAACTCGAGCACGGCTGGCGACGGTCGGGGCCTCTGCTGGCCAGCACAGCACACTCACGCACCAGCCAGCAGCCCCGGGTGTTCCGGACCACAGTCCCCGCGCGCCTAGGAGGCAGCACTCGCGAGGTCTGCATTTCTGATCGAGCATTCGTTGCAGCCGCCATCATTTATATAAACACGGGAGGGTAAGCCTATCCCACCAAACTCCAGACAGCAGACAGGCCCCTTTGGAGGGCGCGATGCTTCCCTGTGGCCAAGCAGATGTGTGGGCACAGCTGGACCTGGTCACTCCCCTCTTGGGGCAGGTCAAAGCGCACTAGCCCCCCTCCGGCTCAGGGCCACCTGAACCCTGGTACCCTGACCGGCTCCACCTTGACCAAGCCAGCTTGGGCCACTCCCTCCCCGTCCCCTGCCGGGAGGACCTGGTCCAGCTTTGCCCAGTCAGCTCTTCAATTCCTGGGTGAAATGCACGGTCAGCAACCCTGTTTGCACCTGTGGTCTTTCCCCCACCTGCCAATGGGGCTCCAGGGGGCACGCTCCCTTCCGGCAGGGTTAGCCAGCAACGGGGCAGCCCCCTGAGTGGGGTCCGAGTGCACACACAAGCCTCCAGGGACACGCCGGGCACCGCCCATGAGGAGGTCCGTGGAGGGTTTTGGGGACTTTGACCCCATGAGGCCCAGGATGTTCTCTCTTCTCCCCACAGCATGTCGAGGCCCCAGGTCAGGGTCACCCTCCCGGGCTCTCACACCAGGTGTGTGGCTGTGCAGGTGCGTGAGTGCCAGGTCAGGGTCACCCTCCCGGGCTCTCACGCCAGGTGTGTGGCTGTGCAGGTGCGTGAGTGCCGGGTCAGGGTCACCCTCCCGGGCTCTCACGCCAGGTGTGTGGCTGTGCAGGTGCGTGAGTGCCGGGTCAGGGTCACCCTCCCGGGCTCTCACGCCAGGTGTGTGGCTGTGCAGGTGCGTGAGTGCCGGGTCAGGGTC
>PVIW01008996.1:10146-55695 GCA_004026585.1 Noctilio leporinus | reverse complement strand
TTTGAAATTAGCCATTTTAATAATAATGTGCCTTGGTGTTGGTCTGTTTGGGTTGATCCTCATTGGGACCCTCTGTGCTTCCTGAACTGGATTCATGTTTTCACTCATCATGTTAGGGAAATTTTCTATCATGACTTTTTTGAACAGGTTTTCCATTCCTTGTTTCTCTTCTCCTTCTGGTATCCCTATGATACGGATGATGTTACGTTTCATGTTGTCCTGCAGCTCTCTTAACCCCTCTTCAGTCTTGTTCAGCCTTTTTTGATTCTCTTGTACTGTCTTGGAGTATTTGTCTACATTATCCTCCAACTCGCTGATCTGGTCCTCTGCTTCTTCTAGCCTACTTTTGATTCCTTCTACTGTATTCTTCAATTCAGAAATTGTATTCTTCATTTCCTCCTGGCACTTATTGATAGTTTCCATGTCCTTTTTCTTGCTGTTGTAGTTCTCAGTAAGTTCCTTGTAACTTCCCTGGAGTTCTTCGTAGATCTCCTGGAGTTCTTTATAGTTTTCTTTGATGTGGCTGAGCTCACTAAGCTTCTCCAGCATCATTCTTTTGAATTCCTTATCTGATATTCCAGGTGCCTCTGTTTCATTTTGTGTTCTTTCTGGGAATTCTTCCTTTCCTTTTGGTGATGGACTGATTCTTTTTTTCCCCATTTTGGCTGTCTGTTCTTCCTTGCTTTTTCTTTTGTTTGTTTTTTCCTTGGATTAACCTGTTCTGCTTCCTTCCCTTAGTTGAGCACCCTTCTGTGTTAGGAGATTTGTGGAGTTCAATGTTGCAGTGTCCCAGATTTTCTCCACTTGTTTTTCTTCTTTTTCTTTTTTTTGTTTTTTTTTTTTTTTTAATATGGTACACTTCACAAATTTGCGTGTCATCCTTGTGCAGGGGCCATGCTAATCTTCTCTGTGTCATTCCAACTTTAGTATATGTGCTGCCGAAGCGAGCACCACTTGTTCTTGGTGTGGCCTTTATTTGGCCTGTCTGGTTGTATTCTGAACCTGTGGGTTTTTAGCAGGAAAAAAAGGAATAGAAAATAAAAGGAAAAAAGAAATAATAAAGATAATATAATAAGAAGAAAGGGTTTAGATGGCTGTTCACCCTTAATAATCCCTGATTGGTCCACGTGGAGCTGGGACCTCTGGGCTTATATCAGAGAGAGAGAAAAAAAAAAAAAAGGAAAAAATCACAAGAAAAAGAAAAACCAATATTAATAAAGAAAGGGGTTAGTTGTCTGTTCACCCTTTATGATCTCTGATTGGTCCAGGTAGAGCCAGGACCTGTGGGCTTTAACAGGAAGAAAAGAAAAATGAAAAAAAAATAAAAGAAAAATAAGGAAGGAAAAAAAAGAATAAAAAAGAGTTTAGATTACTGGGGAAGGGAGGAATACTTACATTGAGGACTGGGAATGCACTGTAGCCAGAGAGTGAGTAGACTTTAAATCAAGAGTAGGGGGAGGGTGTTGGGTATTTAATTGGATTGAGATGGGGGGTGATTAAAAATATGTGAGAAGTAACTTTTGAAAAGGATATGTTGGGGATTCATAGTTCATGTAGTTCTCAGTATAACTCAGGTGCTTGAGATTAGCAGCAATCCGTTTCCTGAGGCTGCCTCTTTTTCTTGGTCAGGTCTCTGCAGTCTTACAATCTAGCTGGTCTTGGAGTGGCAGGGCCTCTAATTGTCACAGTCAGGGCTGATTCTGAGTGTCTGCCCCCAGGTAGGCTGGGCCTTCAGTAGCCAGCTGTGTTTTAGGACTGCTAGTATTCTGGGGCCTGCAGGGTGTCCCTTCCAACTCCTGGCAGAGGTTCCTGCCTGTGATGGGCACCTGGCACCCCTGCAGGGCAGCCTGCAACCTCGCTGGTTCCTGTGATGACTGGCCCTGCCCCTGCATCTCCCGGAGGAGACAGCCCCCTTCTTCCAACAGTGCCCGGGGTCTGCCAACACTGCCCAGCTTCCCTGGGTGAGAGCCAATCCTCCAAGCCAACCAGCTCTCCACGGAGTCCTCTACACCGCCTCTGTGATGCACCTCTCCCAGGTATCTGTGGCCTTTGTCCAGAGCAATGGGTGGGTCAGTTGCCCGAGCTACTGGTGCCTGGCTCGCAGTTTGGAGTTTCTGCAGGAGCCTAGGGGCCTATGTGAGTGCTCAGGGCTCGGCCTCCCTCCTCCCAGGGGCATCAAGCTGCGGTTTCCCAGGGGGCCCAGCAGCACCGTTTTCATCCCTCTCGCTGCCTCGCCCGGTGCAGTTCCCTGCTCCCCTTCTCCTGCTCCCCACAGGACTCTTCTTCTTTGCCTCTGGCCCAGTGAGGAGCTTCCTCTCCCTGTTGCCAGAGGGAGGCTCTCACACAGTTCCTCCCCTGCAAGAGTTCAATTCCTCGTTCCCTCTAGCATTCGCCCTTGCTGCCCACAATTCACTGTTCAGATTTCTAGTCGCCAGGGAGACTGGAGCTGGCTTCAGTTAAAGATGCCCCTCTGGAAATCACAACTGATACCTCAGAAATACAAAAGATTGTAAGAAATTACTACAGACAACTATATGACAAAATATATGACAACCTGGATGAAATGGACACATTTCTGGAAAGGTATAATCTACCAAAACTGAACCCAGAAGAAGCAGAAAGTCTGAACAGACCAATAACAACTAGTGAAATTAAAGAAGTCATCCAAAATCTCCCAAAGCACAAAAGCCCTGGACCAGATGGCTACACGGGTGAATTTTACCAAATATTTAAAGAAGAACTAACTCCTATCCTCCTCAACTATACCAAAAAATTCAGGAAGAGGGAAGACTCCCAAACTCTTTCTACAAGGACAATATTATTCTAATCCCAAAACCAGGGCAAGATACAACTAAGAAAGAAAGCTACAGGCCAATATCTCTGATGAACAGAGATACTAAAATTCTCAACAAAATATTGGCCAATCGGATTCAGCAGTATATTACAAAGATCATACACCATGATCAAGTGGGCTTCATCCCAGGGATGCAAGGATGGTACAACATTCGTAAATCAATAAATGTATACACCACATCAACAAATTGAAAGATAAAAACCATATGATCATATGAATTGATGCTGAAAAAGCATTTGATAAAGTGCAGCAACTATTTATGATAAAAACCCCCAGCAAAATGGGAATAGAGGGAGCATACCTCAACATCATAAAGGCCATCTATGAGAAACCTGGTGCCAACATCATACTTAATGGACAAAAACTGAAAGCTTTCCCCCTAAGATCAGGAATGAGACAAGTGTGTCCACTTTCTCCACTTCTGTTCAACATTGTCTTGGAAGTTCTAGCTATAGCCATCAGAGAAGAAAAAAGAATCAAAGGTATCCAAATTGGAAAGGAGGAAGTCAAACTGTCATTATTTGTAGATAATATGATAGTGTACATACAAAACCCGATGGGCTCCACCAAAAACTTACTCAACCTAATAAGCAAATTTAGCAAAATAGCTGGGTATAAAGTCAATACCCAGAAATCAAAAGCATTTTTGTATACCAATAATGAAACAACAGAAATAGAAGTGAAAAATCAAATCCCATTTACCATATCAACAAGAAAAATAAAGTACCTAGCAATCAACTTAACTAAGGAGGTCAAAGACCTGTACTCAGAAAACTACAGAACAATGAAGAAAGAAATCAAGGAAGACACAAATAAATGGAAGCATATACCATGTTCATGGATGGGAAGAATTAACATCATTAAAATGTCCATACTACCCAAAGCAATCTACAGATTCAATGCAGTTCCAATTAAAATACCAATGACAGACTTCACATAAATAGGAAAAATACTTCAAAAATTTATATGGAGCCAAAAACGCCCATGAATAGCCACAGCAATCTTGAGAAAGAAGAACAAGGTAGGAGGAATCACAATACCGGACTTCAAACAATGCTACAAGGCTAATGTCATCAAAACAGCATGGTACTGGCATAAGAATAGACATATAGATCAATGGAACAGAATAGAGAGCCCAGAAATTAACCCAGGACTCTATGGTCAACTAACATTTGACAAAGGGGGAAGGAACATCCAATGGAGTGAAAACAGTCTCTTCAACAAATGGTGTTGGGAGAACTGGACAGCAACATGTGAAAAGATAAAAGTAGACCACCAACTTACACCATACACCAAAATAAACTCAAGATGGATAAAGGATTTAAACATAAGCAGTGCCACCATAAAGGTCCTGGAGGAAAATAGAGGCAGTAAACTGTCGGATATCCTACGCAAAAATATATTTTCTGATACTTCATCAAAGGCAAAGGAAATAGAAGAATGAATCAACAAATGGGACTATATCAAATTGAAAAGTTTCTGCTCAGCTAAAGAAAATATCAGCAAAATTCAAAGGGAGCCAACTGTATGGGAAAACATAATTGCCAATGATACCTCAGACAAGGGTCTGATCTCCAAAATATGTAAAGAACTAACGTGACTCAACACCAGGGAGACAGACAGCCCAATTAAAAAATGGGCAAAGGACCTGAACAGACAACTCACTGAGGAAGAGATACAAAGGGCCCAGAGGCATATGAAAGAATGATCAACATCACTAGTTATCAGAGAGATGCAAATTAAAACCACAATAAGGTAACACCTCACACCTGTTAGGGTGGCAATCTTCAGCAAATCAACAAACAACAAGTGTTGGCGTGGATGCGGGGCAAAGGCAACCCTCATACACTGTTGGTGGGAATATAAGCTGGTGTAGCCACTGTGGAAAATAGTATGGGGTTTCCTTAAAAAACTAAAAATGGAACTGCCTTTTGATCCAGCAACTCCACTATTTGTGCTATACCCAAGAAATCCTGAAACACCAATTCATAAGAACCTATGCACACCTTTGTTCATAGCAGCACTATTTACAATAGCCAAGTGCTGGAAACAGCCTAAGTGCCCATCAGGGGATGAATGGATCAAAAAACTTTGGTACATTTACACAATGGAATTCTATATAGCAGAAAGAAAGACGGAACTTGTACCTTTTGCAACAACATGGATGGAACTGGAGAGTATTATGCTTAGTGGAATAAGCCAGTCAGTGAAGGATAAATATCATATGATCTCACCCATTATGGGACAATAATGAGCAAAACTAACAACAAGTAAAATAGAACCAAATATATGAATACAATGAATAGGCTTTCAGTGGTCAGGGGAAAGGGGATGGGGGGAGGGGGGAGGCAGAGGCAAGAATGGGGAACAGCTTAGACAAGAACCTTGTATAAAGGAACCATGGACATGGACAACAGGTGGGATTGACTTTTGGGAGAATGGGTGGATGGGGAGCAAAAAGGGGATGGATGTAATACAACAATAATATATATTTTTTTAATGTAAAGGGATCTTAAGACCATAAATAATTTAAAAAGCGAACAAAATTTATAGGCCTTTAACCAGACTCATCAAGGAAAAAAAGCTAGAAGACCCAAATAAACAAAATCAGAAATGACAAAGGAGAAATCACGATGGATACCTCAGAAATACAAAGGATTGTAAGAAATTACTATGAATAGCTATATGACAAGAAATTTGACAACCTGGGTGAAATGGACAAATTTTGGGAAATTCATGATCTACCAAAACTGAGTGCAAAAGAAGCAGAAAGCCTGAATAGTCACCAATAATAACTAATGAAATTGAAGCAGTAATAAAAAAAAAAACTCCCAAATGCACAAGAGCCCTGGACCGGATGGCTGTCCACGTGACTTTTACTAAACATTTTAAAAAGACTAACTCCTACTCTTCTCAACTTATTCTTAAAAATCCAAGAGGGAAGACTCCCAAACTCTTTCTATGAGACCAATATTATTCTAATCCCAAAACCAGGTCAAGACACAACTAAGAAAGAAAACTGCAGGCCAATATTGCTGATGAACAAAAATGTGAAAATTCTCAACAAGATATTGGCCAACCAGATCCAGCAATACATTAAAAATATACACCATGATCAAGTGGGATTCATCCCAGGGATTTAAAGCTGGTAAAACATTCACAACCCAATAAATGTAATACACCACATAAAGAAAATGTAATACACCCCTACATTCATAGCAGCGCTATTTACAATAGCCAAGTGCTGGAAACAGCCTAAGTGCCCATCAGTGGATGAATGATTCAAAAACTTTGGTACATTTACACAATGGAATACTACACAGCAGAAAGAAAGAAGAAACCTCTACCTTTTACAATAACATGGATGGCACTGGAGAGTATTATGCTTAGTGAAATAAGCCAGGCAACAAAAGAAAAATACCATATGATCTCACCCAATACAGGAGACTAATGAACAAAACAAACAAACAAGCAAAACAGAACCAGAGACATGAAAACAAGGAACAGACTTTTAATGTGCAGAGGGGAGGAGAAGAAGGGGGAGAAAAAAGGCAAAGAAGGGGAACAGTTTAGTCAAGGAACTAACAGGGATGACCCAGGGACATTGACAACATGTGGGATTCACTGTGGGAGGGGTGATGGGGAAGGTGGGGCAGGAGAGAGCAATGGGGGGGAAATGGGATAAATGTAATACAACAATAAAATTAAATTAAAAAAAAAAAGAAAAAAAAAGATGCCCCTCTGGGTAGAGCCGCCACTGCCCAGAGCCGACCTTGGCCCACCGGCCAGTAGGCCCGGAACCCCCTCACCTGCTCTCATGCAGGTCTCCACTACCTCTGGGCTGTGCTCCCCTGAGTCCAGATGCTGACCGCTCCAATTCTTAGGGACCTGAAGACATCTCGCACTCCCTATTCTGTCCTCCAGCTGCTCTGGTGCTCAAGAACACCATCAGCTCTGCTCTCTACTCTGTCACCATCTTTGATCTTAGTAGGGGATTTTAATACCACATTTTCAACGATGGACAGATCTTCCAAACAGAAAAACACCAAGGATATTGTGGCATTGAACAACACTCTGGAGGAAATGGACCTCACTTATATACACAGAAGCTTTCACCCCAAAGAAGCAAAATACACATTCTTTTCAAATGCCCATGGAACATACTCTAAGATGGACCACATTGTATGTCACAAGACAAGCCTCCACAAATACAGGAAAATTGAAATCATACCAAGCATCTTCTCAGATCACATGGATTGAAGCTAGAAACCAACCTCAAGGAAAAAGCCAAAATATTCTAACTCATGGAGACTGAATAACATGCTTTTAGGTAAGGAATGGGTACACAATCAGATCAAAGATGAAATCAAAAAGTTCCTGGAAACAAATGACAATGAATACAAAACAGGCCAAACCTATAGGCCATAGCAAAGACAGTCCTCAGAGGGTAATTCATAGCAATACAGGCCTTCCTAAAAAGTATAGAAGCTTATACAAACAATGTAACCATAAAGCTGTAAGAACTACAGGAGCAACAACAATAAAAGCCCAGAGCAAGTAGAAGGAAGGAAATAATCAAGATGAGAGCAGAATTAAATAACTTAGAGAGTAAAACTGCAATTCAAAGAATCAATAAGTCCAAGAGCTGGTTCTTTGAGAAAATAAACAAAATTGACAGGCCTTTAACCAGATTCATCAGGAAAAAGAGAGAGAGGACCCAAGTAAACAGAATCAGAAAAAAATAGAGGAGAAATCACAACTGATATTTCAGAAGTAGAAAGGCTTGTAAGAAATTACAATTATATGACAAGAAATATGAGAACCTGGGTGAAATGGACACATTTCTGGAAAAGTATAATCTACCAAAACTGACTCCAAAAGAAGCAGAAATCCTGAATAGACCAATAACAACTGGTGAAATTGAAGAAGTAATTAAAAATTTCCCAATGCACAAGAGCTCTGGACCAGATGGCTACACAAGTGAATTTAAGCAAACATTTAGATAAGAACTAACTCATATCCTTGTGAACCTATTCCAAAAAATCCAAGAAAAGTGAAGACACCCAAACTCTTTCTGTGAGGCCAATATTATTCTAATCCCAAAACCTGGTCAAGACACAACTAAGAAAGGAAATTATAGGTCAATATCTCTGTTGAACATAGATGCTAAGATTCTCAACAAAATATTGGCCAACTGGATCCACCAATACATTCGAAATATCATATAACATGTCCAAGTGGGTTTTATCACAGAGATGCAAGGATGGTACAACATTCGTAAATCAATAAATGTAATTCACCACATCAACAAAATGAAAGACAAAAACCATATGATCATATCAATTGATGCTGAAAAAGCATTTGAGAAAGTACATTTATTATAAAAACTCTCAGCAAAATGGGAATAGAGGGAACATACCTCAACTTAATGAAGGCCATATATGAGAAACCTGAAGCCAGCATCATAATCAACAGGAAAAATCTAAAAGCTTTCCCTCTAAGATCAGGAACAAGACAAGGCTGTCCACTTTTTCCACTTCTGTTCAACATAATTTTGGAAGTTATAGCAATAGTTATCAGAGAAGAAAAAAGAATGAAAGGTGTCCAAATTGGAAAGGAGGAAATCAAACTGTCATTTGCAGATGACATGATAGTGTACATACAAATCCCAGTAGACTCCACCAAAACTTACTCAACCTAATAAGCAAGTTTATCAAAATAGCTGGATATGAAGGCAATATTCAGAAATCAAAAGCATTTTCGTGTACCAATAATGAAACATCAGAGATAGAAGCTAGAAAACAATTTCCATTTACCCTAGCAACAAGAAAAATAAAGTACTTAGGAATAAACTTAATTAAGGAGGTAAAAGACCTCTAATCAGAAAACTACAGAACATTGAAGAAAGAAATTAAGGAATATACAAAGAAATGGAAGCATATACCATGTTCAGAGATGGAAAGAATGAACATCATTTAAATGTCCATACTCCCCAAAGCAATCTGTAGATTCAATGCAATGCCAATTAAAATACCAATGACATACTTCACATATATAGAAAAAAATACTTTAAAATTTTATATGGAGGCAGAAATACCCACAAAAAGCCACAGAAATCTTGAGAAAGAAGAACAAGGAAGGAGAAATCACAATACCAGACATCAAACTATACTACAAGGCTACTGTCATCGAAGCAATCTGGTACTGGCATAAGAATAAATATATAGATAAATGGAACATGATGAATAGCCCAGAAATAAACCCAGTACTCTAGGGTTAATTAATATTTGACAAAAGGGGAAGAAACATAAAATGGAGTAAAATCAATCTTTTCAACAAGAGATGTTGGAACATATGGACAGCTACATGCAAACAAATAAAACTAGACCATCGACTTACATCATATACCAGAATAAACTCAAGATGTGATAAAGGACTTAAACATAAGCAGTGCCACCATAAAGGTCCTGGAAGAAAATATAGGCAGTAAAATTTAGATATCCTACGCAGAAATATGTTTACTGATGCTCCTCCAAAGGCAAAGGAAATTAAAAACAAATACATAAATGGGACTATATCAAACTGAGAAGTTTCTGTTCAGCTAAAGAAAACATCAGCAAAATTAAGAGGGAAACATGTATATGGACATTGAAGGCATCATTTTTAGTGAAATAAGTCAGAGAAAGTCAGATACCATGTGATCTCACTTATACATTGACCCTGAAAAGAATGAATAATTAAAATTAAAAGAAGGAAAAATAAGCTCTTAAGTATAGAGATAGAATAGCTGTTGCTGAAAGTTTAAGGTGCAATGGATGGCATGTGGGAAAAATGGGTGAAGGGAATTAAAAAGTACAAAGACGCATAGATACGGAGAACAAACTGATAGTTACCAGAGGGGAAGGAAAACTTGGGGTACTAGGTGATAAAGGGGAAAGGATTAAGAAATACAAATTGGTAGTTACAAAATAGTTATAAAGATGTAAAGTTCATTATAGGGAATGTAGTCAATAATACTATAATAACTACATATGGTACAAAGTGAGTACTGGAAATATTGGGAGAACCACTTTGTATAGTATGTTTCTAACCACTATGCTGTACACCTGAAACTAAAAATAATAATAATACTGAGTGTAAACTATAGTTGAGAAGTACAATTTAAAAATTATGAGCTTCTAGCTATAAAATAAAGAAGTCATGGGTTGTAATATACATTGTAGTGTCTTTAGTTAATATACTGAAAGTTGATAAGAGAGTGAACCTTAAAGCTTTTATCACAAGAACAAAAAGGTTTGTAACTATGTAAGGTGAGAGATATTAACTAGATTCATTGTGGTCATCATTAATAAATATATATGAATAACATCGTTATGTTATAAATCTGAAACTAATATAACCTTATATATTGATTATATCTAAATTTTAAAAGCTGTGAAAGTCTGGAAAAATAAATGTACATATTAGTGGTTTAAGTATATTTAAGTTATATCTAGCTTATGCTAGAACTGTAAATACACGATAATTTCCCTTTCTCAGAGTGATTTACAGGATTCCTGGCCATTTTGTTGATTTGAATACTATCTTTTTTATCTCTTCATGCTTATCATTTTTCTTTATTTTTATTGTACACTATTGCAGATTTCCTTACCTCATAGCCCCTGCTCCCCCTTCCCTCGGGCCATGACTACACTGTTGTCCATCTCTATGGGATATATACAGTATATGTATGATCTTTGGCTAATCCCTCCACCTTATTTCATCCATTTCTCTTCTGCCCCCTCTCCTCTGACAGATGTCCATCTTTTTGTTTACGTTTTTTGAAGCTTGTTTTTTTCTCTGAAACTATGTATGAATAATAAAAGTTTAGATAAGACTTAAACTACCAAATTTTAGTTCTTTTCAGAAACCCTAGTAAAATATTTACAAAAAAGTAAAAAAAAATTTACTGTTTACTTGGTTTGAAGGACTAGGGCCATAGGATAGTGAGAAGAACTTTATTAAAGAACAAGTGCTAGTTGAAATTATAGATTCAATTATTTATAGAACTTAACATGCTTCCTTGTAGTTTATCTACTGCCTTTCAGGTTTATCATTAGAATATCTGAATTTTCTACTTGGTTTTTACTTTAGCATATAAATGTCATTGGTTCATGAATAACAAGAAGAATCATGATATTTTATTCAAAGCTTTTCTGTGTAAATACCTAAGATGGAACCAATTCAAAGCAAAATGTCATTGTATACCTAGTATGTGTATAAAAAGTACTGACATTTGATTTATAAAAGTTTAGAATATATATGTATATATGTATGTGTATATATGTAAATATGTACACATACACACACACACAAACACACACATATATAGTCTATTCAGAAAGCATCCAGCCATGTAATAAATAGAGGCATTTACTGAAGACACAAGATAATAGGAAACATTGTACATAGGACAATGACATCTCAGTCCCCTTCACAGTAGGCACCGTGGGACTTCACACAGTTCTCCCAATCACTGTCAGCTGCCCCATTGTATTTTCCTGAATCTCATCAATGGTCTGAAATCTCTTACCTTTCAAAGGTGATTTTGGTTTTGGGAAAAGCCAGAAGTTGTAGGGCACCAAGTCTGGGCTGTAGTGGGTCTGAGTAACCTGGGTGATTTCATATTTCACCAAAATCTCTACATGAGGCATGAGGTGGGAGTGGGCATGTTGTTGCGATGAAGGTGCCTGGTCTCCAGTTGCCCATAGCTGCAGCCTTCTAAATCATCCAAATAGTTTCTGTGGAGGAATGTTCAAGCTTTAATGCAAAATTTGATGCAGATTCATTGCTTTACTTGCTCAGTCATTTTGAATGTGACAGCTGCCCAGTACATGCTCACTCAGTGGTGTCTACCACCCCCACTGACTAGTACAGTGAAGTCAACATTGCTCACGCATGTGCATTCCAGTCCATTCTTCTTGGCTGCCAGGTTACATCAATGTCATGCAAACCATTCTCATATTGTCTGGACTTTTTCCAGGCAGACATTATTTATTTATAGCCCACAACTTTAGGGTTTTTTTAAGGGGTGTATAAAAGGCATTAGTTTAAAAAAAAGTTTTACTGTAATGAAGAAGATATTGAATCACAGATGGATTATCTTATTTGCCAAGACAAGCATAAACACTGAATGAAGAAGGAGGTATTCGGTAGATACCAAAAAACTAACAGTTTTTCGAATAGGTCCTGCTCCTCATGAGCAGAGCAGTGAATACTGTGATAGTTATAGATATAAAGTTATAGCATTCTTGTATGTTCTTATTGTTAAATGGGAAAACTTGTTTTAACTGATGAAAGTGGGTATTTTTCTAAGTATCTATTAGGAGAATATGCAAATGATCATTAAGCAAAAATGGTTATATATAAATTATCTGACCCCAAATAAATTTTCAGTGTAGTTAAAGAGTGAAGACATGCATATATAAAACCATTGTAGACTTATAGACAGGACAGAATAAGAATCTACACTAATTTTTTAGGGTAAGCTCTCTTTGTCCTAGAAGGTTTCATGGAGGAAATAGGATTTGAGATGCCCATTGAAGAATGATAGTCTTTTTTATGTTAAGATGAAATTAACCTTTTACAGTAGAGCCTACTTATTCTAAGCAATGAATTTTATTGTATCATACTAGGAATATTGATCACAGGTTCTGAAATCAAACTGTTTGGATTCAAATCCAGATTTCACCATTTACTAGTGGAATCACTGTAAAATGAGGATTATAACTATTTTTTTATAGTGTTGTTAAGGATTAATGGCAATAATGTATTTATAAGCTATATCAGGGAACTAGCAAGAGTTCTAGAATCTGACAGACCTAGGCACAAATCCCAATTCTTCCACTTATTAGTGACCTTAGGCACTTGAGTTCTCCAAGATTCAGTTTTCTTATTTATAAATGAAGATGATAAAGCCTATCTCAAAGAGCTGTTAAGATGATTAAATGAAGCAATTTATGTAAAACACCCAGTAAAATATCTATAATGTTATGTTGTTATACAATCTAAGAAATGGAGAAACTTCAGTTTTATCTATTTATATTTTAGGGTGAACCTGGTCTGCCTGGATACCCAGGGAACCCTGGTGTCAAAGGTTCTGTGGGAGATATTGGTTTGCCTGGGTTACCAGGGACCCCTGGAGCAAAAGGACAACCAGGTCTTCCTGGATTCCATGGTAATATTTTTTTTCTTAAATGCTTCCTTTTCTCCTTCCTTATTTACTGTAGCCCATATCACAAAGCATAGTTTTATTTGGCAGACTTTTATACTATTCCCCAATCAGATATTCATGAGCAACATAATCTTGAACAAGCTCTTTAACTGCTTTTTGTTCAAGCAGATATTTTTTATTGATTATGCTGTTACATTTGTCCCAATTTCTATTCCCTTTGCTACCCTTCCCCCAGCACCCCCCCCCAATCCTACCCCACTTAGTTTATGTCCATGGATCATGCATGTGAGTTCTTTGGCTTTACCTTTTCCTGTACTATTCTTAACATCTCCCTGTCTGTTCTGCACTCACCAAGTATGCTTCTTAATCCCTGCAACTTTCCCCCATTCTTCCTCTTCCCCCTCCCAGCTGACACCCCTCTAAATGTTCCCCATATCTTTGATACTGTTTCATCTCTTGTTGTCTGCTTAGTTTTTGTTTTTATTTTTTTAGTATCTGTAGTTGGTAGTTGTGAGTTTGTTATCTTTTTAATGTTCATAATTTTGATCCTCTTTTTCTTAAGTCCTTTTAACATTTCATATAATAATGGCGTGGTGATGGTGAACTCCTTTAGCTCTTTACCTTGTCTGGGAAGCACTTTTTCTGCCTTTTCATTCTGAATGATAGCTTTGCTGAACAGAGAGAGCAATCTTGGTTGTAGATCTTTGCTTTTCATCGCTTTGAATACTTCTTTCCCATCCCTTCTTGCCTGCAAAGCTTCTTTGGAAAAATCCAGTGAAGAGTTATGAAATCTCCTTTGTAGGTAACCCTCTTCTCTTGCTGCTTTTAAGACTGTCTCTTTATCTTTAGCCTTTGGTATGAATTTCTTTATGTATAAAATGAGAAATTAGTATTAACCAGCTCAGCAGGGCAATATCCGGTAGACAGAATATTTGGTGGAGCATTTTCAATTTTTCACTGCTAGCCACAATTCATTTAAGAGGCCTTACTATTTTTATAGATGATAATGTACATTGCCAAGCCTCAGCCTGCCACTGATTCTCTTAGAACATTGTACTCAGGCACACAGTGGGCGGCTATTTGTAGAATGAACAATCATCCAGTTCATTCACATGACAAGGACTGTGTCATGCCAACAAAGGGACTTAGTACTGTAAACAAGAGGGTGACCTGAACTATTAGATTGTTATACTCCCTTGTCTGTTTATACTTGTGTTTAATTTTTTGTTTATTTTGGATTAAACAGTGATATGGATGGAGTTGGCCTTTAGTTATCTTTTTCTTAACATTTTTATTGATATATAAATACAGTAAAGTGTACAAGACTGTAGGTGAATTTTTACTGATTTATATATCCATGTATCCACGATACATACCAAGATATAAACTAATTCCTTCATATCATAAAGCTTACCCATTTTTCACAGTGAACCCACACCCCCAGATAACTACTACTGTGATTTCTGTCACTGTCAATTAATTTTGCCTGATTTTAAAATTCATATAAATGGAATTATACAATATACATATATCCTTGTGTCTAGCTTTTTTCACTCATCATTATGTAAGATTCATTTATCTTGTTGCATGTTTCAGCAGTTTGGGTTTTTATCAGTGCTCTGTAATATTCCACTGAAGAATGCACTGTAATAAATTACCCATTCTCCTGTTGATGGACTTTTGGGTTGTTTCCAGTTTGGAATTTGAAAGGTTCAGAATAGGTCTCCCCAAGATGTGCTACTTTGGCATGTGGATTATTTTAAGCTGAAGGCAGTTGAGACCCTGTAGGCTCAAGAGAAACTTTAACTTCTATCAAATAATTTAAGTTGGGGTCCTTGCCCATAAGATAATTAGTACCAGAAATACCCTTTTATGACCTATATATAAGACAGCACAAACATCTAATTACTGAGCATCTGCTCTTATTATCCTACAATTTACCATCTTCCCTTCTAAAGCCTCATGTGCCTTAGCTCAGGATTCCGTATTTCCCTCATTTTACCTTTCTGTCACACGTCTGGTATGGGGGATTCCCATACATATGTATGTAACTAAATTTGGTTGTTTTCTCTTTTTAATCTGTCTAATTATGAAGCAGATTATTAGGCCAGTTGAAAGAAAATAGAAAGTTAGAGGAAAATTGCTTCCTTTCCCAAAAACTATTAAGTAAAAAGATGCAATTAACATTCTGTGATATATCTTTTGGTAGACATATGTACTCATTTGACTTGGACAAAAAGTTAGTAGTAGAATTACTGTGTAGATTTAAATTTAATAGATGGTGTCAGTTTTCCAGAGTAGTTTTATAAATTACAGGCACACTTGCAATGTGTGAGATGTCTATGGATGGCTCCTGGCAGTTTTTACCATGATAATAATGCGGTTATCATTTTGCATTGTGAAATATCCAGTTGGCCATATCCTTATCTGACTTGGTATTATCAGTTTTTTTTTTTAATTTTACATATCTGGTGAGTATATGGAGATATTTCATTGAAGTTCTTAAAAAGTAGATATCAGAGATTTAATATCATTTTTAAATATAAATCAAGTTAAATGTTGAACATCTTTTTATATATGTATTTATTGATCATTTGTATAGCATATTTTTGAAGTGAGTGCCCCAAGTGTTTTTTGATCATATTTTATTGAGTTATTACCTTTTATTTTACTGATTCAGAGCAGTATTTTGTTTATGAGTCCAGTGTCAGATATATATATATTACAAATATGTTCAATATGTTCTTACTGTCTCATATTTGCCTTCTAGTCTCTTCATGTTGTGTGATGAACAAATGTTAATTTTAATAAAGTCAAGCTTATCAATTTACTTTCAAAATTAGTGCTTTTTGTGTCCCATTCAAGAAATACTTACCAACTCAAATTTATGAAAATAGTTTTTATAAAAAAAATATTTTTTATAAAATTTAATGTTAAGATTTTTTAAGTACTTTCTAGTTATGCTTAGTGAAATAAGCCAGTCAGTGAAAGACAAATACCATATGATCTCACCCATTACAGGACAATAATGAACAAAACTAACAACAAGCAAAATAGAACCAGATATATGAATACTGTGAATAGGCCTTCAGTGGTCAGGGAGAAATGGGGCAGGGGGAGGGGGAGGAAGAGTCAAAGAAGGGGAGCAGTTTAGACAAGAACCTAGTTTGGAAGAACCATGGACAAGGACAAGTGGGATTGACTTTGTAGGGGAGTGGGTGGGTGGGGAAGGGGACAGAGGGGAGAAAAAAGGAGATGGATATAATACAACAATTAAATTAAAAAAAGAAAAAAGATTTTTTCAGTAGGTTTATTGTTTTTAATTAATTTATTGTTATTGTATTACAGTTGTCCCATTTTCCTCCCATTGCTGTCCCCCTCTCCATCCACCCCTCCCCTTTATGTTTAGGTTTATGGTCTACTCAAAAATATCTTTGGTGAGAAGTAGGAGTCAAGGTTGATTTTTTTTTCATAAAGATATCCAATTGCACCATGCTATTTTTCCTTCTAAAGAACTTTTCTGTTCTTCTCATCAAAAGACACATCAAAAAAATAAATAAGAAAGCCACAGAGTATGAGAAAATACTTCTTAAACTTAATACTAAGATATACAGTTCAATATTTTTAAATAGGGAAGACTTTGAACAGACATTTTATAAAAGAAAATATATTGATGGCCACTAAGCATGTGAAAACTTGATCAATATCATTAGCCATCAGAGAAAAAATACAAATTAAAATCACAATGAATTAGCACTTCATTCCTACCAAGATAGCTATTATTAAAACAATTGATATCACCATGTTTTTTATAAAGACTGGAGCAACTGGAGTTCCCAAATATTATTGTGAACATAAAAAGGTTTGATATATATAGATGTTACACACACACACACACACACACTCACACCTACTCTTTGACTCAGTTGTTCCACTCATATGCATGTATTTACCTAAGATAAATGACATGTACAAAAATACCAATGCAGAAATATCCATAACAGCATTTTTTAAATTTTATTGTTGTTGCATTACATCCATCCCCTTTTTGCTCACCTCTGCCCCCACCCACCCACCCATTCCCCCCAAAGTCAATCCCACCTGTTGTCCATGTCCATGGTTCCTTTATACTAGGTTCTTGTCTAAGCTGCTCCCCTTCCCTGCCTCTGCCTCTCCCCTCCCCCAACCCCTTTCCCCCTGACCACTGAAGGCCTATCACTGTATTCATATATTTGGTTCTGTTTTGCTTGTTGTTAGTTTTGTTCATTATTGTCCTGTAATTGGTGAGATCATATGATATTTGTCCTTCACTGACTGGCCTATTTCACTAAGCATAATACTCTCCAGTTCCATCCATGTTGTTGCAAAGGGTACAAGTTCCTTCTTTCTTTCTGCTATATAGAATTCCATTGTGTAAATGTACCAAAGTTTTTTGATTCAATCATCCACTGATGGGCATTTAGGCTGTTTCCAGCACTTGGCTATTGTAAATAGTGCTGCTATGAACATAGGTGTACATAGGTTCTTCTGAATTGGTGTTTCAGGATTCTTTTGGTATAGTCCAAGTAGTGGAAACACTGGATCAAAAGGCAGTTCCATTTTTAGTTTTTTAAGGAAACCCCATACTGTTTTCCACAGTGGCTGCACCAGCCTACATTCCCACCAACAGTCTATGAGGGTTCCCTTTGCCCCACATCCTCGCCAACACTTGTTGTTTGTTGAGTTGTTGATGATTGCCATTCTGACAGGTGTGAGGTGGTATCTTATTGTGGTTTTAATTTACATCTCTCTGATGACTAGCATTTTTCATAATAGCCAAAAACTAAAAATAGACCAAGTTTCCATAAATAAAATAGATACCTATTATAGAATAGCTAAAATGTCACCAAATGTTCAACAATAGATGAATGGATTAAATACTTTGATATATGTATACAATGGAATCCTGCCAGTTTTATTAGTATAATATGGTGGTAATTATTTTTATTATGAATATATAATAATTATAGCCCATAGATAAATAGATTTAAAACTTAAAATTCTTGAAATATCCAGCAAACACCACCATTATTTTGTGTTTTCTTTCTGTTCTTCACTGTTTCTGTGTTAACACTATAAATTGTAAATTTGAGTTGTAGCTCCCAAGTGATGTAGTTTTTCTTTTTTGATTAAATGGAATTCTTTGCTCTAGGAACCCCAGGCCTTCCTGGACCAAAAGGTATTACTGGTCCTCCTGGGAACCCTGGACTTCCCGGAGAACCTGGTCCTGTAGGTAAGCATATAAAGAGTTTGCTCTTCTGTAAAACCAAGCCTCATGCTCATTTTAGGAAAGTTAAATAATTTCAGGGAGCTGTAAACATTTTCAAGACACGGAAACAGTGATCATTAACTTAGCACTACTTGTTAGGCGCAAAGTGAACAACTCAGTAAAAGTTACGTGGAATTATTGTTGTAGAACCTTATTTTTGGGGTCGTACTTTTTCTAGGGAGAGTTATTTCAAGTAACTCATAATAGACAGAAAGCCCAATATATATATATATATATATATATATATATATATATATATATATATATATATATATAGAATGGCAAGGAGTAGTACTTTTATTTGTCTACTGAATTATAATGTAGATCACTTCCCTTGGCCCCATATGAGGCCTATAAGGAACCCCACTCCCACACCTTAATTTCTTGGATATCCTAAAGTGTGATTAAAATGAGAAACTGAAACATTTTTGGAAACTGAGTGGATGATAAGGCTGTTTCTTATTCACATTACCCTTTATTTCTTTTATACTTCTTTTTTATATTTCATAATTTAAAGGAGTATCTCAGAGGCACTTTTTGTCTTTTGTATAAAACTGCTTGAAGCTAGTATGGACAGGCTAGGGAATATGGAAGGAAAAGGGAACTGGAAAAATACATTTAACATTCCTAATGTGTCATTTAGGTGGTGGAGGTCATCCTGGGCCCCCAGGGCCCCCAGGTGAAAAAGGCAAACCTGGTCAGGATGGTATTCCTGGACCAGCTGGACAGAAGGGTGAACCAGGTACTATATTTTTATTGTTTTTAATTTTCTAATTTTCTCCCTGTATACTTTAACTTTTACCCTTTTTTACCTACGATGAAATTATATATCTTTTCTTATCCTCTAAGCTACCATACCCTTTCCCATACTAATTGCATTCCGCTCTATCCTGAGAATGTAACCTCACATTTATCACTCAACTTGCTTCCCTGTTATGAAAATCTCCTTATCCTTTTTTGCCTAATTTTTCATGTCAACAAGCTGTTCAACTTTATTAAATTCTCTGGAAGACTTTCTTTTATTATGCACTCTATATTACATTTACATATTCACATGATATAAGTATATAAAGATGTATTTAACATTAATGACAAATAGAATATATGTGTATATAATTTTCTGTTATAATTGTAGTCCCATGTTAGAAATAAATCTTCTACATGTTTCATGTAATATACATTGTAGCATTTAATAAAAATAAATAATTGGAAGATAATCTATTGTGTTTCAGCTGTTATTATTATCTATTTGAGAGTTTTTTGTTTATTCTGACAGGTCAGCCAGGCTTTGGAATCCCAGGACCCCCTGGACTTCCAGGACTTTCTGGTAAACTTTAATAAAATATGCTAAATAAACCTATGTACACCTATGTTCATAGCGGCACTATTTACAATAGCCAAGTGCTGGAAACAGCCTAAGTGCCCATCAGTGGATGATTGGATCAAAAAACTTTGGTATATTTACACAATGGAATTCTATATAGCAGAAAGAAAGAAGGAGCTGGTACCCTTTGCAACAACATGGATGGAACTGGAGAGTATTATGCTTAGTGAAATAAGCCAGTCAGTGAAGGACAAATATCATATGATCTCACCCATTACAGGATAATAATGAGCAAAACTAACAACAAGCAAAACAGAACCAAATATATGAATAGAATGAATAGGTCTTCAGTGGTCAGGGGGAAAGGGGTTGGGGGGAGTGTGGCGGCAGAGGCAAGAAAGGGGAGAAGTTTAGACAAGAACCTAGTATAAAGGAACCATGGACATGGACAACAGGTGGGATTGACTTTGGGGGAAATGGGTGGGTGGAGAGGGGGACAGAGGTGAGCAAAAAGGGGATGGATGTAATACAACAACAATAAAATTTAAAAAAATGTATGCTAAATAAGTCCAAGAATAGAGAATATTCTTCAATACAATTATTTTATTGTTTTAAAATGTATATACAACCCCTGAAAACTCAAAGCTAGAGTTACATCTTAATGTAGTTCTTAAGTAGTAATTTAATATGAATTTGTACTATAGAAAAAGCCATAATTTTCTTATCTATATTCCTCATTAAAACAATAAAGTTAATCATATTATTTGTGAAAAAAAGAAAAATGCATTCTTAAGGAAATGTACATGCAGGTATCTATTTGTTAACTTCATAAATAAATGCTGATGAAAAATTATGAAAGGAAATATTTAAGAAGATGTAAATTTCACTAAGTTTTTAAAACTTTTTGCCAACAAAGAAAGCACTGTTTTACCCCATAGAAATAAAACCAATGTAATATACGAAAACAATAGAAATACATGCTACTAATAAATGTCTCCTCAAAATGACATGTTAATATACATTTTGCATTTTGTATGAGTATGTGTGCACATGAATCTACCTTTACTCACATGTCCTTATTCTCATTGTAAGAACCAAATAGTTAATTGAGTGATAGAATGTGTGTACAGCTATGTATATTTGTGTTCTCAAATAACCATTTTCTATTCTATGTAGGCTTTTTTTCAAACCATATTTCCATATCCTTCCCATGATCCCAACATAAAAATGATTACTTTAATGTGTCACTGATAGGTTATTCTCAGACATGTTAGTGGCATAAAATGTTGAGAAAAGTTTGTCTAGATTGTGATTTTAAATTTTGGATAGAATAGTCTTTGAAGGCACAAAAAATACCATTGAAGATCTGTACCTTTCATTAGCCTCAAAATTAGTCTCAAAACATTTGTTTTATGCCCTGGCTGGTGTGGCTTAGTTAGTCGAAGCATTGTCCTGTAAACTGAAAGGTTGCCCTTGTGATTCCTGATCAGAGCACATATCTCAGTTGAGGGTTTGTTTGATCCCCATTCAGGTAACAAGTATGGTTCTCACATCAATGTTTCTCTCTTTCTCTCTCCTTCCCTTCTTCTCTCTCTAAAAGCAATAAGCATGTTCTTAGGTGAGGATAACAACAACCACAACAAAAAGTATTTGTTTTAGGGATTTCTTCCAGCAATCTTTAACTTTGCAGATACTTTATATTTTCTATTTTTCTTTTATTTTTTCACAGCTACTGGTCCTCACTCTATGTCCTAATATGAAGGCTATCTTTCAGTATACAAGATATTATTTATATATATTCTATGCATACTCTAGTAAACACTTCTGATAACAGATATATATATTTAATAGGAAAAATGGGGTGGTTTTTTTTTTTTTTTTTTTTTTTTGGTTGTTAGGTATTTAGTGAGAGATAAAAATGACTGTATTGTATTCCATTACTTGTTCTAGCAAGTGTAAAAGCTTTAACCTTACAGACAAGCTTAATACTCAGCATCATTTAATGTATTCTCTAATATCACTTTCCTTTCATAGGTCCAAAAGGTGATGGAGGATTACCTGGCATTCCAGGAAACCCTGGCCTTCCAGGCCCAAAGGGTGAACCAGGCTTTCATGGTTTACCTGGTGTGCAGGGTCCTCCAGGCCCTCCTGGTTCTCCAGGTCCAGCTCTAGAAGGCCCTAAAGGTGACCCTGGGCCCCAAGGTCCTCCTGGGAGACCAGGTATGTACATGAGTAGTAAGGGAATGGTCTACTTATTAGCCCATTTATTTCATTTTGCTGGCAGGTTATTCAGTCTTTAGGACTTTAAAGTCTGTAATTGAAGAACTTCTTACAAGTAAATAGCTTGGTTTATACTTTTACTTCATCCATTTCCATGACATCTAATAATTCTTTTCAGTAATGCCTTTCATCATTTTCCTAACATTGAACTAAAATCAACATAAAGTAAAAAGGAAATAGTGGATTTATTAGTCTTGCTATTAAATGAAAAGCTATACTAATAACCTGACAGCAAAAATAACATTTTTAATGTTACCTTCTCAGCATGTCATCACAGAAATCATTTTAATGATCACCTACTAGATGCTTGTGGTTCACACCAAAATGTTGCTATGGTCCTGTCATATGATCAGCAAGTTTAACCAAGCACAATAAAAATTTTTATCTTCCCTAGGAACTAGACAATCAAATTTATCTTCAGCATCACCGCATGATTAATTTGAATAGTGATCTCTTCATACCAGCTTCATGTTTGTACTCCATTTGCCTTGTGATAACTGCTCTAGTAATCTCAATATTGCATCCAGTGTTCACTCTTCCTCTTGTGCCTGTGCTGTGTCATTTCATTTTACTAAGTTTGGAGATGCTCATTTTCATCCTGAATTAATGTTGCTGAATCCAATCACTGGTGATAGGTTATTAACAGATTTTTGAAACTTGATATTCAATTTTTATATTTATAGTAATTGAAAAATTGGCTTTCATTGATTTAAAAAATAAGAAAAATCTAATAAACAAAAGGTATTTTTTTCATTTGAAATTCTTGACTCATTTTGACTATATTTAAAAATGAAAAATTTCATTTAAGTTACCATAAACTGAAGTGTTGGAGTTAAATTTAATAAAATATGCTCTAAAAACATAAATTTAATAGGCCAATATACTTTGTTCAGAGAATCATTTTCTTATTTCTTTTAAATCTGACCTTTATTGAAATATATTTGACATACAACATTGTGTAAGTTTAGTATGTAAAATGTAATAATTTGATATATGTATATAACTGAAAATGACTTCCACAGTACTTATTTGACACACCTCTCATCCTACCAAAAACAATTTGTAACTACGTGAGGATCATTTTCAAAACCAGATGTTATCCGATCTAACTTGGATGTTTATAAAGGATGTTATTTAAAGTCTTACCTTAGTATATTCTTGAAGAAACCAGTGAAACTCTCATCAGCCATGTTAACTCTCTTGCATGTAAAGAATTGACACAAACAGCTTGGATGGTTATGCATGCAATAATTCAAATAAACCAAACTATTTTCATGCTTTATATTTTAATCAGCACTGTGGTTATTATTCTTATCAGTAAGTAAGCTCAGTCTTGAACATTGTTTTGAAATATGTCAACATAAAGACATTAGTCACAAAAGTGCTTTTAACAAAAATACTATTTCTAAAAGAATAATAACAGTAGTCAGACTAAAAATACACACTTGATGAGTATTTGTGACTTTGATTTATTCATAAACTACAAATTAAACTAAGTTTTAAACTCATTTGCTCTCATAATTGTTTTGTCTGAGATTATAGTAATAATTATTAAAAATTATTTGGGGCCTTCCAAAATACATCACATGTGCTGTTTTCATGTTATTGATGATAATTTGGTTTATACACAGATGCATGAAAGCAAACTTTCAGTGTGTTCATTTATTGAATTTAAGTTTAACTTGAAAGAAGTTAGTGTAATGCTTTAGTTTCTTATATTTCTAACAATTTTGATATTTTTCTTTTTGTTAATGATGATATTGGGCCTTAATGAACTTTGAAACCTATCCAGGTCCTACAGGTTAGCTCCTTAACTCTAAAGTAGTAAATGCATGCAATTTGAAATATATATATATATATATATATATATATATATATATATATATGTGGGTGTGTTTGTGTGTGTATATATATAATTAGGTATACAGATATATATGTATGTATGTATGTAGGTGTGTATACATACATGTCTGTACCTAATATTTCCAAGTGTCGGAATATATATGCCAGTTCAGTTTGTACATGTTGATCTATCCCTGAAAGTTGCCAGGAACATGTAGTGTCCAGTGTTTATGTCTAGTGACAGAACTCAAAACTAGTTAATTTAAAAACTAATTCAATATTTTAAAATGCATATTTTTGTGTCATTTTAGTTGAAGATTTATAGTACCCCAAAATGGATTTTATAATATTTTACCTTGACATTAGATATATTTCTAATTTTTGCCTTTTATCTGTTAATGTAAATGAAATTGAGCTATCCTTCAAAAAGGTATTTCTTAAACAATATGTACAACAAGTCCTGCAAATATGCAATTCTTGATTTGTTAAATCATCCCATCTTCATATTTTGGGTTGTCACATAGTTCTAAATTCTACTTTTATGAAAATGGACTAATAGGCACAGAGTAAAAAATAAATCAGTGCAACTTGCACAAATTAGAAACCTCTTAATCTTATTTTCATTAAACACATATACATAGTACACAGCAACACACAGTTGCCAAGAGCTGCCCAGTGGATAATTGATGATTCATAGTGAAAGATGTTCACCTCTTCAGGAGTAAAAATCACCACAAATACCTGAATGTAGTCCTTATTATTCATGATAAATAACACTTTTCAAATTTCTAAGATGGAACTGAAAGGGGAAAAGTTGAGTTCTGGCTATTGAGGATGGCAGGAAATTCTGACTTCCTATGAATTTAAAATGTGTATTTTTTAAAGATTCTTTTTAGAAAGCCATCTATCTCTATCTGAATTTATTCTCTAGTTTCTTATGACCCCCCCCAAAAAAAAACCATTATTGAACCATAGAATATCCTATCTTGAAGGAACATAACTTTTGCATTTGTCAAAGAGATATTAGTCATCAGACACTTGTTTAAAAATGTTAAAAATGGAAAGACAGATTTTATTCAAGACTATTGCAATTGGGGAAGAGAGACTGAGCTCAACTCAAATTCTACAAGGACAAGTGAGGATTTATAGTTAACTAGCAGATTGAGTTAGTGTATGAAACATTTCTAAGAGGAGGCATCAAGGGTAGTCAGATTCTTGCCAAATTGGCCTAATAGAACTTATGCTAAAGGCAAACAAAGGACTTAGATGTGAGGGATGGAGAATAAGGAACTTGATTAGATATCAAAGGTTGGGGACTCCCCCTCAATGGAGAAAGCAAGATTCTTGCTAAAAATGGACTCAGCAGACCAAGAATAGGGCCCAAGCATGAGTCCTAGTTGAGAAGAGGGCTCACAGAAATTTAGTCCAGGAAGGAGTCTTTGTTATATGTGAGAAAACAGAGGTCCAAGGAGGTTAGGAAACTTGCTTAAGTTCATAGCTGGGAATCTAACTTAGGGTTTCCTAGTGCTCAGCTAAGCATCTATTCTATTGGTAACACATAACATGCTTCCACAAAGGCAGTTGTATGGCATGATGCTTATGATCTGGTCTCTTTATTCTATTTTTTATTCTAGTTATAAATATAAGTGATAGAGCAAAGCTGACCTGCCATCTTAGGAGATTCTTTGCCACAGCAGACTGGGCTCTGCCTCCACTTTCTTGTTTTTATGTTACCTCAAGATTCCCAACAACCCCTACTAACTACTTCTTGTGTTTTCCCTAAATGGGTGTTATAAAGATATTAAGACAGGTATATTATTTAACTGCCAAAATAAATAAAAGACTAGGGTATACTTTGAAGTAATTTTGAGTCCTCCCCTGTCTAACTTGCATAAAAGTCTTCTGCCTTGATCACTTCCAGAATTTACTATCAGCTAAAAGATTGCTTTCTTGTGAAGCACTAGAAGAAAAAGGAAAGTAGCCTTATTACTTTTTTTAATTTTTAAAATTTTATTTATTACCTTTAGTGAGAGGGGAAGTGAGAGAGACAGAGAGGAAGAGAGACATCAACGTATGGGTGCCTTTCATCTGCCTCCAGCTACGGACTTGGCTGGAGACCTGGCTTGCAACCTGGCTATGTACCCTGGCTGGGAATTAAACCAGAGACCTTTGGGTTCGCAGGCCGGTGCCTTATCCACTGTGCCACCAGCCAGGGCTAGCCTCATTATTTTAAAACTGATTTGGCAACTACTTATTTACCAGATGTACTCTAAACTACATAGTTACTGTATGTAACCTGGTATTTCAAGTGTTCTCTTTGCAAAAGTTGGACAATGCAACCTTAAATGGAGGCTGGATTTAAAATTTACCTATTAATTCATCAGCTGGTCTTCACTTATTATGACTTAATACAACACTTCATGTTTTTATTTTTGTTTTCTTTTTCAGTTAAAATTTGGATCGAGAGCCTCATGTAGAAAATTGATTTGGCATATAACTCATTAAAATATTACCTTTTAGATATTAAAATCTTAGAAGTTTTGCTATGATATGATCTGAAGTTTTCCTTTATACTTACTCAGTCCAAAATATATTTCAATGATATATTTTTCTAAGAATTTTTATTAATAAATTATCTTTATCATTCTAATTTATTTAACTAATTACATGGTCAGACTCTGCTCAGTGTTGTCTTGGGTCAGTTTGCTCTTTGTGGTATAGAAACTATTTAAACAAACAAGTTTCTAGCCTTCTGAATTTCAAATTATAAAATGCTTGAAAAGTTTTATTTCTAGGCATTAATGGTAATGTTTTACATATATTTATATGACATGTCACCATTTGTATTATATGATGTACTTTTATTGCAAGCTCCTAGAGGGTGGAGTTTGGGTCTGGCTAACTGTATTCCCTGTAATACCTTGTATATTGCAGATATCAGGCTAACATTTGAAAAACTGAGTTTGCACTTTAAAACAACTCTGCAAGGGAAGTTAGGGCAGATATCACTATTCCCATTATATGGGTGAGAAAAGAAACTCAGAGAGATTGAATTGCCTAAAATCTCACAGATTTAAATAGTAGAGCCAAGAATAAATCCCAGGTCTTCTTGTCTTAGGATTCAGTGCTCTAGCATAATTTATTATCTCTGCTAACTTCAATGTTTATAAATCATAGCAAGACTTGTAAGAAAAGGAAATTGTGTTTATAGTCAATTAAAATTAATCAATTGTCCTATTTGTCTTATCTTTTTATTTAATGATTCTTCTTTCAATAATGTGCCTTGATTAATATAATAATAATAATAATAATGTAAATGTATGTTCTGTGGTTTGGGTCAGGGTGGTGCATGCCAAAATATTTAAAAGTACCCCTTCACTGATGAGCTTTACATCTTTGGAAAATTCAACTCTTTTATTTTCAAGTTCATTGGTGACCAAATGTATTTTGGCTTTTCTCTTTGAATAGCTTATTATAAGTAATAATGCACAGAAGAAAGCCTCTTCGTTAATTGTAAGATCAGAATGGTTTTCATAAAAGATGAACAGAAGTATAGGCTGATTATGGTCATTGTATACTAGTGTTTTAATTTATGTAGTCACCTATGATCTTTGTATTTTTGTCTAATAAGGCCTTTAAATGAATTCTATCTCCTTGGGGCAGTCTAAACATAAGAAATTGGTGCCTTGTGTTTTTACTAAAGGATAGCAGAGGCCAAGATAAACATTTACCCAAAAGTATCCTTCTGTGAAAGAATGAAGAGCTATCAGTGAAATGGTGCTATTTTGCCAACTTTAATGTTTTGAGATGCTAACTTTGGAAAAGCCACAGAAGCAGTGTTAACATGATGTCTTCAATAGAAGTTTTCATTTGGGGAATTAATAAAAACTAGAAGCTTATTTCTTTGAATAAGTACTATTTGAAAATATTTGGCTCTCTATACTCCAGTATGGCTTTGCTTGCATACTGAATATGCTGTAAGAATAAGAAATGATGAAAGAGAGGATATTGTTTAAATTGTATTATAATGTGAACCACTTCTAACTCATAATCTTATTTTATACTGTGTGATGTCTGATACTGCTAACATCGATCTTTGGGCTTTGGTGAACTCTGATCTTCCCAGGTTTTCAAGGTTAGACATTTCACTGGTCAATTTTTTAAAAATGTTTTGTATGTGTGATAAGAAAAATTCACTTTTTTGCTATAATTCAGAAGTCATTGAAGAGTGCTGTTATCTTTAAATACTACCTGATCTGGTATTTAACATTTTGGTAAAGGTAATATGACTTGTTTACAATCAAGTTTAAAATGACATTAGGCCTTTGTGGTTTCAATTATTTATATATAATGTGTAATTCATACATAAAAACATGTTGAATTTGAATGGAAATATGCTTGTTTTTATCTTTAAGACATTATGATATCTAGGAGGCATATGGCCCATTTGTAATCTGTACATTGCTTTTGTTAACTTTTTGTTGCCTGAGAATATTTTGATCTTTGTTTTCATGACTACAATAATAGAAGAAGGTTGTTATTGATAACTGTTAAAAATACAACTTATATGTCCCTTGTGTCATTATCAAATCATTAAATTAAATTTAAGAGACTGTAGAAAGGGAAGTTGAAATTAATAGCATATAAATTTCCCAATACTTTGTTTTAATTGCAAAAAGGGCGAGGCCCATAACACATAGTAGTTTTTCTTTTATTTCTTTTGAATAACAATGTTCTAATTGCTTTTCACACTTAGAAAGAGACTCATAAAAGATTTATTTTTTTCCTATCTTAATGTTACCCTGTCATTGTTGGGCTAATTCACAGATGATTTGCTACCTGATTTCTAGTCCAAATTATGCATTATGAATGAAAAATAGCAATTTTGCTTTATCCTATCTAGAGAGTTTGGACTCAGTGCTTGTATTTATTTGTTTGCTTAAGTGTAAAATACTCCAACCCATTTTTATATTGGGAAGGGAATTTCTTTATGAGTGTGTCTGTCTGTATGCCAGGCTAAGGTAATTATATAACTTAAATTGCTTAAAGGTAAAACAATTGTATTATTGTGGACCTTTTTCCTTTCTCTATTTTTAATCACATAGAAATAGCTGAAAGATTCAAAATGAGCTCATATTTTAAAGATATAATTATACTAATAATAATTTTTAAAAACCATTAACATAAATTCTTACACTGTGCCAGGAACTGTGTTAAGTAATTTATACATATTATCTTATTTAATCCTTGGAAAAACTTGACAAAGTATCTTGTTCTTACGATAAAGTAAAAATTTCCAATTTTTAAAAATTAAGTTTACTAGGGTGACACTGGTTAATGACATTACATTGGTTTCAAGTGTACATTTCTATGATACATGATCTATGTATTGCATTGTACCCTTATCACCAAAGTTCAAGCATCTCCATCAACATATATTTGACCCTCTTTACTCACTACTACCCTCCACCCCCTTTCCTCTGGTAACTACCATACTGTTGTCTGTATTTATGAGTTTCAGTTTTATATCTCACATAAAAGTGAAATCATGTGGTTCTAGCTTTTTCTAACTGGCTTATTTTACTTAGCATAATATTCTCAACGTCCATCCATAAAGATGTGATACATATACAAAACAATTTCCCTTTTAAAGAAGAGAAAATTGAGACCAAGGAAGTTAATAAACTTGCCGAGGTCAAACAGCTAATGACTAATGGAGCTGGAGTTCCAACCCAGCAATCTATATCCAAAGTCCAGCATTCTTCATCTGGATGCTATGCTGCCTTATTAGCATGTAGCCATTGGTTCTGGGTATTAAAAGTGTTGGAAAGGGAACTAAAGTTTGAATTTTATTTCAGATTTAAAAAATGACCCTTTGTGAAGGATGACAACTATTGTTATTGAACACTTAATGGCATATACAGATGTTGAATTACAGTGTTGTATACCTGAACCTTATATAACATTATATACCAATTTTACCTCAACTAAAAGATAACCCTTTGTCCATACGTAAGCATGAACTCAGTATTCTAAATTCACATGCCTATGATATGTTCTACGTACTTTCTTTTTTGTTGAAACTAATGAAAAACTAAGATTACTAGAGGAGAGAAAAGGTGTAAGTGCTAACTATAGGCTGTTTGTCATTTAGGGCTTTATAATTATTTTCTTAAAACAAGACTACTTAGTTTCAGCCTCAGCCAAGGCTTAGCACTGTACAGGAAGCAACAGCTATTTCCCACATATGCAAAAAAAAAAAAAAAAGATGTGGCTATTGATAACATCTCCTTGGTTGCTTAATGGACATATCTTTAATATAGAAAGGAAGGGTAAAACAAAGAAAAGAGCTTAGCAAAATTCCATCCATTTTAAATTATTGTATTTACTTACAAGATATATGCAGAATTCTTAATTTTTATTCAGAAACATTTAAAATGTGATTATTAAAATTATAAAGTACTATATGAACGGATTAATTTTTGAAATTTTAAAAATGTTCATATGTATTAAGCATATCACTAAAATGAAATACAACAGTTTGCTTAAATTCCTTAATTGCATAGTAATAAAAACTGAATAAAAGTAACTACTTACAATAAAGCTATTTGATTTTTTACATAGCTCCCCTATGTTTACTTTTCAAATATGTTTTATTGATTGTGCTGTTACATTTGTCCCAATATTTACCCTTTACCCTCCTCCACCCGGTACCCACTTCCCTGCAGCAATCCCTCACGCCTTAGTTCATGTCTGTGGGTCATGCATGTAAGTTCTTTGATGTCAACCTTTCCTACACTATTCTTAACATCCCCCTGTTTATTTTGTTCCTATCAATTATGCTTCTTAATCCCTGAAGACTTTCCCCTTTTCTCCCCCTTTCTTCCCCCTTCACCCTCGCAGCTGTTAACCCTCCAAATGATCCCCATACCTATGCTTCTGTTCCTGTTCCAGTTGTTTGCTTAATTTGTTTTTGATTTTTAGATTCAGTTGTTGATAGTTGTGAGTTTGTTGTCATTTTACTGTTCATAGTTTTTATCATCATTTTTAATTAAATAAGTCCCTTTAACATTTCATGTAATAATGGCTTGGTGACGATGAACTCCTTTAGCTTTACCTTGTCTGGGAGGCATTTGATTTGCCTTTCCATTCTAAATGATAGCTTTGCTGGATAGAGTAATCTTGATTGTAGGTCTTTGCTTTTTTCATCACCTTGAATACTCCTTGCCAGCCCCTTCTTGGCTGCAAAGCTTCTTTTGAGATGGTCTTATGGGGATCCCTTTGTAGGTAACTCTTCTTCTCTCTTGCTTCTTTTAAGGTTCTCTCTTTATCTTTAATCTTTCGTATTTTAATTATGATGTGCCTTGGTGTGGGCCTATTTGCATCCATCTTGTTTGGGATTCTCTGTGATTCCTGGACTTGTATTCCTACTTCCTTCACCAAATTTGGGAAGTTTTCCTTCATTATTTTTTCAACTAAGTTCTTAATTTCTTTCTTCTCTTCTTCACCTTCTGTCATCACTATAATTCAGATGTTTTGGAGATGTCCCAGAGTCTTCTCATCTCTCCTCTTTTTTAAATTTTTATTTTAATTCTTGTTTCTTCATTCTGTTCTGGTTGACCCTTGATTTCTTCATTCTGTTCCAATTCATTGATTTGAAGCCTGGTTCATTCTGTTCACTATTGGTTGCCTGTGTATTTTTCTTTATTTCACTTAGTGTAGCCTTCATTTCTTCCCTTATGGATTTGCCATACTCAGTGAGTTCTCTGAGCATTCTTATCACCTGTTTCGAACTCTGCATCTGATAGGTTGGCTATCTCCTATTCACTTAATTCTTTTTCTGAGTTTTGATCTGATCTCTCATTTGAGCCATACTTCTTTGTCTCCTCAATTTGACAGCCCACCTATGTTTGTTTCTGTGTATTAGGTAGAGCTGCTGCACCTGTTGTGTTGTAAGGGGCAGAGCCTTAGGTGTTCATCTGTGATGGATGACCTGTTTCACCACTTTGCGGTGCTTTATGTGGGAGAAGTGTCGGAGAGGGAACAATGTCACTTGCTTGGCACTTGCCCCTTTTCCATTCACTTTACTCACTTCCTGTAAGCCACTGACATCCCTCTCGCTGTTGCCCTGGTGATGGTTCCCAGAATGGGTGGGTTTATATATGTTCTAGGACCATGGGAACCCTCTAAATGTCCTGAGAGATGGGCAGTTTCCTCTACTGCCTTAACCCCCACAGTTTTTCACAGCCAGAAGCTATGAGGCTTTATTTCCTGACTGGAACCCTGGGTGATGCAGTCTGGCCTAGGGCTGGGATTGCTCCCCAGGTGTCCCTCCCAGCTTTTATTCACCACATATGAATATGGGACATTTTCCATCAGCCACAGCCACTTTCTTGCCACTGGCTCCCTGGCCTCTAACACACTGTGCCCTCTCTTCCCCAGCTCTGACCCTCCTACCTGTCTAGATGAATATTTCTTTAAATCCTTGGTTGTCAGACTTCCATACAATTTGATTTTCTGGCAGTCTGGTTGTATTTTGTTTGGAGGTAGTTGTAATCTTTCTTTTGGTTGTGTGAGGAGGCAAAGCGTATCTGTCTATGCCTCCATCTTGTCCCAGAGTCGTAGATAGCCCTATATGTTTTAGTATAATCTGAATTTTATTCCAGAAACTAATAGTATTTAGATGAGTAATATTTTTGAAAAGATTTTATTTATTATTTTTAGAGAGGGGAAGGGAGAGAGGTGGGGAAGGAGAGAAACATCAATGTATGGATGCCTTTCATCTGCCTCTAGCTACGGACCCAGCTGGAAACCTGGCTTGCAACCTGACTATGTACCCTGGCTGGGAATCAAACCAGAGACCTTTGGATTCACAGGCCGGTGCCCTATCCACTGTGCCACCAGCCAGGGCTTGAGTGATATTTTATAACATTTATGCTACATTTTTAACAAGATAAAAAATAACCAAATTTAGTACATATATGTATATGGGAACTCTACATACATGAGAGACCCCACATGCATGAGAGATTCAGAGACAGAAAGGAAAAATTGGTATATAAAATATTCTGAGCTAAGGATGACATAAGATGCCTTAGGGTCTTATGGGTCATTGCACAGTAATAGGAAGAGCTGATGTTTATTTTTTTAATTAAATATTTTTCTTTTCAATGAGATTTTATTTTATTTTTTAACATATTTTATTTTATTGTTGTTCAATTACAGTTGTCCCAGTTTCCCCTCATTGTTCTTCCCTGCCCTGCCCACCCTGCAGTTAATCCCCACCCTCTTGTCTGTGTCTATGGGTCATTTATATTGTCCTTTGACTAGACCCTTTCCCTTCTTCCCCCTTTCTCCCCCTCCCCCTTCCCTTCTGGTAGCTATCTGTTCCTTATTTCCATGTCTGTGGATCTGTTTTGCTCTTCTGTTTGTTTTGTTCATTAAGTTCCATCATATGGTATTTGTCTTTCAACAACTGGCTTACTTCATTTAGCAACACTCTCCATGTTCTTCCATGGGGTTGCAAAGGATAGGCATTCCTTCCTGTTTTCCACAGTGGCTGCACCAGCCTGCATTCCTACCAACAATGCACTAGGGTTCATTTTTTTCCACTTCCTCGCCAACACTTGTTGATTTGTTAATGATGGCCATTTTGACAGGTGTGAGGTGACATCTCATTGTGGTTTTAATTTGCATCTCTCTGCCCGTTCATAATGTTGAGCATGTTTTCATATGCCTATGGGCCCTTTGTATGTCTTCCTTGAAGAAGTATCTGTCCAGGTTCTTTTCTCATTTTTTAATTGAATTCTTTGTCTTCCTGGTGTTAAGTTATATGAGTTCTTTATATATTTTGGAGATCAAACCCTTGTTTGAGGTATCATTGGCAAATATGTTTTCCATATGGTTGGTTCCCTTTTCATTTTGCTGATGTTTTCTTTGGCTGAGCAGAAGCTTTATAATTTGATGTAGTCTCATTTGTTTATTCTTTCCTTTATATCCCTTGCCCTAGGAGATTTATCGGTGAAAATATTACTGCATGGAATATCTGAAATTTTATTCCTATGTTTTCCTCTAAGACTTTTATGGAGTCATGACTTTCAATTACAGTTGACATGCCTTATTATATTAGTATCAGATGTACACCCAAATGATTAGACATTATATAACTTACTAAGTCGTCATCCCAATAAATTTCATATCCATCTGATAACATATATAATTATTAAAAATATCATTGACTATATTCCCTATGCTATACTTTACATCTAAAAATCAAAATAAATGAACAAGCAGAACAGAAACAGACTCATAAATACAGAAAACATTTTGATGGTTGCCAAATGTGAATTGGGTTGGGGGCTGGGTGGAAGTGGTGAAGAGATTTAGAAGTACAAATAGGTAGTTACAGAATAGGTATGCTACTTTTATGCTTTGCTGACATGTGGTCATTTGTTGTGCATATTCAAGGTCTACCAGGTCCAGAAGGTCCCCGGGGTCTCCCTGGAAATGGAGGTATGAAAGGAGAGAAAGGAAACCCAGGTCAACCTGGGCAACCTGGTTTGCCTGGTTTGAAAGGAGATCAAGGACCACAAGGACTCCAGGTAAGACATGAGAGTAGATATTTGATGAGAAAGGGATGTGGCTGTTTGCAAGCAAATTGGGAATTCCATGCTAAATTATTTTAATTAGCAATTGCTGGTTAAGCCTCTATGCATAGTTCATTGGTGAATTACAAAGAAAGAAGATGTCAAGTTTCCTATATTCCTCCAACTAAAGGGACTTTGCTACCTTCTAGATAAAGAATTCTTCAAAAGATACTTTACCTAGAGTCTTTGGTATGTATAGTATTTAGATTTAAGAAACCTTCATTTCAGTGAAAGCAAATTTATAAAAGGCAACATATGTATCAGAGCATTGCATGTAGAAAAGTACACTCAGAGGGAAGTAATTATGGTGAGTGGGTATATTTTAGACTTTGAAATTAGTATTAGGATCAACTTTTAGCTCCACTACTTGGTGTCTATGGAAATGGCAGATAGATTCTTTGGGTTTCTGTCCTCATCTATAAAAAGACAGTAATAGCATATTCCTACATCTATATTTATATGCTTTCTTACCTTGGTTTGAGTGACCCATAAAGTCACTTGCTTTTTTATTGGTCCTCAAAGTTTCTTTCAGTCATTCAGGAGGATTGTCATTAGATTTGGCAACCAACACAGGCTAAACTCAGTCTTCAACCCTTAGAGTTTCCAACAACTAACATGTTTTTCTCATGGAATTACTATTTCTCTGGGCACCTAGACTTAAAGTTTTAGTTCTGTCTTTATTCATTCTCTATCTATTCCCTACTTATCCATTTCCCAAGTACTTCCAGTTCACATGTCATTATGCCTGATTCAAGACTGCTTAATACAAATATTTTATAAATCTAGTATTGTAATTTTCTTCTGTACTAATCAATTCTTTCATTTGTACTTTATCCAACTCTTATTTGGAGATAATGTTATATATATAGAAAAATTGCAAAAATGTTTAGAAACTTACCAAGTATCATTTACCCCTATGAGCCAATTGTTAACAGTTTTCCCCACTTGCTTTCTGTATGTATGTTGTATTATATAATTATATAATACATATATTTATAATAAATATAAATATATATATTTCTGAAACATTTGAGAATAAGTTGTATCTATCATAGCCATTTACCACTAAATACTTCAGTGCATAAAATTTCTTTTTTTAATTTATTTTTTTATTGTTTTATTACAGTTTTCCCAAAATGTCTAATATTAAAGAAGTTTTTAATATAACCACAGTAAAGCTACCAACTCCAGGAAATGAAACATCAATATAATATTTATATTTCTACATTACATATTCTAATTGTGTCAAGTGACCTAGTAATGCCCTTTATAGCATCTTCCCCTCCAATATAGGATCCAGACCAAATCATGCATTGCATTTAACTGTTATATCTCTTTGTTATTACTAAATCCAAACAGTTTCTAAAACTATTATTTTCTTTCCTGATTTTGACATTTTTAGAGAAATGTAGCCCCTTCGTATTTTTTTAAAAATAGAGTTTTCCTTCTTTTGTTTGCTGTTTCTTCAGGTATTACATCCCCAGCTGTAATACTACATGAGTGATTTTGTGTCCTTCTCAGATATGGAGGCTCAAGATGTTCATCTGCCTTTTACTGGTGATCATAATTTTGATCACCTCATCAAGTTGTTACTTGTTTTCTCCACTATATGGTTAGAATGTTCTTCCTTGTACTAATAAGCAAAACCACAGGAAGGCACACATTAAGTTCATGCAAGTACAGAGTGCATGTGATAAATTGGCAACAACGTTGCATCTTCTTATTTCATGTGCATCTTACTAATTTTGAAAAATTGTTTTTCTAAGGTTATGATTTAACATCATTGTTTCAGATAAAAGGTATTCTGAGAGCAACTGTCATGTCAAAGGAATATGATGTTAGAACAACCATCATTTCTGGACTGTGTGCAGGGCAAACTGCTAAGGAAATTGCAGACTTCAATAATATCCCTTTATATACAGTTTACAACATGAAGAAGGTGTATGATGCTGATCCTGATGTCACCATACAAACAAGGAAAACACATAAGATATGCAAGGATTGCACAAGTCCAGATATGGTACACAGAATCCAGGAGATCATCAATGAAGATCCAGGAAAGTCAATGTGCTCCATAGCAAGATAACAGCATAGGTTGGATGCAACGATTCACAAGATTATTGTTGAAGATATCAGATACAGATAGTATGTTCTTAGAAGAGGCCAGTTTATGACACAGCAGACAAAGGAAAGGTACTTTGAAAAAGCAAGTAAACTGCTAACAAAATGGAAAAATTCCAAAGAAAAAAAAACTGATTTTCTTCTACATTGCAAAGAATTTTTAGCAGGACCAAATAGTCAACAGAAAAAACAACAGGTAGCCCTGTGAGAATGTTAATGAAGTCCCAATTGTCATGAAAATGAAATTTCCTACTACAGTGATGGTGTTAGGCATTGTCAGCAATAAAGGAGATATCATGACCCTGCATTTGTTTCCACAAGGCTTGAAGGTGACTGCTGATGTTTCCCTTTACGTTTTGAGAGAAGTAGTTGTACCATGAATTAAGCAAGTCTCAAATGGACATTATTTTATCTTCCAACAAGATGGTGCACCAGCACTTAACGCCAAAAAGGTGCAAGAATTTCTCAGTGTCCATGTTCTTGAATTCTGGTCAAAGGAAACCTGGCTGCCTAGTTTACCAGATGCAAATCCTTTAGACTATTGTGTATGCAGCATTTCTGAGAGAGAAGTTAATCAACAACCTCATTCCAATAAAGAGGCTGTTAAAGCTAAGATTGGAAACATGATGATGTCCATGGATAAAGAAAAGTTAATTAAAGTGTGCTCAAGGTTCTGAAGTTGAATGGAGTCTATTATTGCAGCAAATGGAGACATTTTTGAACAATTAAAAAAATAATGACTATGTTTATATATTTACATATAAGAATAACTTTATTTCAAAATATAAAACTTTTGTGGTATGTTGTTTCTTTTACAAAAATTTTGCCACTTTATCACATGCACCCTGTATATTGCTCGTCAAAGTTTCCCGTTAGATTTACTATCATATTTATATTTTTATCTCAACCAGTCAACAGTGTGATATTGTCAAATGCTTTTCTAATCTTTAGCACCATTTACACATACACTAGTTAGACCTACTGCAACAGAGACTCTGAATTCTTCCATTTATTGTTTATTTGTTATCAATATGAGCTCATAAATTTTTAATAATTTATAATTTTTAAACTATTGTTACTTATTTTTTATGCTCAAATTGTCTTATATTTGGAAACACCTTCAAGCTGGATCCTATGCCTTTCTGACATATATGCCCCCCAGTTTTTACTATTTTCTTACATTTTAGCATAATATGATATTCCAGGCTTGCCCCTTTTTCATTTCTATTGATAGTTTTATTCTCTCATACTCATTCTCCCTTTATATTCATCTAGAGTTATTTTCAACTTTTTCCCATAGTTTTCTTAGCCCTCAAACCCAGTTAATTAATAGGCCCTACTGTAGTTTTTCCTAAGTCTTTCAGTTGTTATCATTTCCACACATATGACTCTAATCCAAGTACTTATTATCTGAGGAGTACACTAAAAAGTACTGTCTTTGCTAATTATAAAATAATAGCTATCACTTATTAAGCACACACCACATGCTAGTTTTCTAAGTACTTAATATGAACTATCTAATTTAATCCTTAAAACAACCTCGTAAAGTGGATATTATTTTCTGTATTAGTGAGAAAACTATGAATCAAAAAGGTTAGTCAACCCAGGGTCACATAAGCTAATAAGAGGCATAACTGGGATTTGAATCCTGGAAGTTTGACTCTAGAACCAGTGCTATAAATCACTATGCAATACCACCTATATCCTCACTATCCCCCTTCCCACTTTTTATCTAAAATTAATTATTTTATTTATTCAGGGTAATCCTGGCCGGCCAGGTCTCAATGGAATGAAAGGAGATCCTGGTCTCCCTGGTGTTCCAGGATTCCCAGGTATTTGAAGAGATATTTTGAGGTTCCCCTTTACATTTAACACATTTGAAACAAGATACCCATTTTCTGACTTGGCTCAGTAAAGGCTATCATCCTGGTCCTTTACTGTACAATTATATGTACCTTCTTTGCAGGTGTGAAAGGACCCAGTGGACTACCTGGTTCAACTGGCCCTGAGGGGGATCCAGGACTTATTGGGCCCCCAGGTAACACTTATTCTTTTAGCTAGTTATATCTGATACTTAAATGCATTGAAGAATTTAAAAGCTTCCTTCTTTTTACCAAACTTTCAGAATTTTAGCCCCCAACAGTTGAGGGGAAATAGGGCTCTTATTTTATTTACTAACCTCTCAAGCTCTGTATTTTATTAATATAATATTGAGAGCAGACCTTTTCTGGTTAAGATAACTGCAGGACCAATAAGAATGCTTCACTTAGATTTTATTACTTATTATACTAATTTCCTGTATTCAGTTGAACAGATTATTCAGTTGAACAGATCACAAAAGCAAGTCACATAGGTAGATTTTAATATGAAATAGGTTTTTCATTTTGTTTTTTTACTGACCCTTGGTTCCGTGGGTCCCTTGACAAGCATAACAAACAAAAACTGTAAATGATACAGGAATTAGAATGGATTTGTCAGGAAATAGAATTGTATCCTCCTGATACCAATGTTCACAAATTTGAATGAATTAGACTTTCTAGTAATTGAGTCATGCTTCAAAGCTTAAAAATAGGGGCAACATGTCTAATTCTTTTCTTGGACCCTAATAAAATTTTGGATTTTTTAGTCTTCTGGGTAGGTAATGATATTTTTCCCAAACAAATTCCTGTTGAACATGACAACATTCCCATACATGTAATGTGTTTCTCTCGTACTAGTTCTTATTCTAACCTTAGGCCATTTTGGCATCCATTTCTTCTGACCTTTGTCTTCCCTACCTTTAAATTGTGTGCTTTGACTTTAGGTCCCCCTGGATTACCTGGTCCTTCAGGCCAGAGTATTGTAATCAAAGGAGATGCTGGCCCACCAGGGGTTCCTGGCCAGCCTGGATTCAAAGGTCTACCAGGACTACCAGGACCTCAAGGATTACCAGGTATCTTTATAGATCATCTTTTAAAATCTTACCTATATGAGAACATTTCCCTATTTCTCCTTTTACTTGTTAGAGTTTGTTTCTGACAACAGGAATATCAGCAAATGGTAGAATACTAGACCACTACAGGTTCCATTTCCTTTCTATTTTTTTGAAAATTTTAATTTGTCATATTCTAACTTCTTTTAGTCCCAGTCCAATTTCTTCTAGTTCCTCTGAGTATTCTAATTTGAATGCTTAGGTTAGATGTAGTTTTAAACACTGTAATGAAATTAATTTGCATTTAGGATCTGCTTGTTTCTCTATCCCAACTACCAAAAGGATAGAAGGCTGATTTGGTGGGCCATTAGTTCTGCACAGTGATGCCTCATGATTTTAGAACTCAACCCTGTCTAGTTGGCAGTTTGATTCTATGATTGCAGCCAACTTTAATTCTAAAAAAAATCTAGAAACTAATTTCAGTCTTTCTCTCTTATTAAGTGATTGTCAGTCTTTCCATAAATAAAGGTACCAGGCAGTAACAGCCTTACTTATGGTGGGTTAGATAACAAAAATTGCTCCTTATACTTCTATCTTGTTTGAAAGGCAAAGAGAACCCAACTGTCATAGTAAGGGAATCTCCACAGAGTCAAATGGGTTGTTTAATACTAAATTCTTGTCTGCCTCCTTTGTCCTGAGTTTGAGCTATTCCTTCACGTATCTGGATTAAAGACAAAGCAGATTCTGAGTTTAAGTGACATCAGGTACCTTATATCTCCTTGATCTGCCTGGATGCTGGATTATTGTACTTACATTTGTAAGCCTTGTTTTTCCCCCTGCAGGTCCAATGGGCCCTCCAGGAGACCCTGGCCGCAATGGACTCCCTGGCTTTGATGGCACAGGAGGGCGCAAAGGAGACCCAGGCCTGCCAGGCCAGCCAGGTGCGACAATGAGAACACTGCTGCTGATACTGTTCTTTAAGTCTTGGAAAAGCCTGGAGATGTGGCCTCCAGCTGGAGCTATGCGATCTCCTCTTGAGAGATCAATCTGCTACTGGAGAATAGATACAAGGAGATTTGCCAATGTAAGAGATGCATAGGAGGTCTGTATTTATTTATATGTTTGGAGCACTGGAAAATCCAGCTCTTTCTCAAAATGGGGATACCCAGGTACTTGCTATATTTATCTGTTCTGATTGTTTTTAATATGTATCCTGTGACTACCTTAAAACCATTGTGAATCCTTCCACATTTGAAAATATCACAATAGAGTACAATTTCCATGATTAAATTTAGTAAATATACTTCAAAGTCCAAGCAATCCCCATAGAACTCTGAGAGTCATAGTGCCTTCTCATACTAAGATGACAATGAGATATACATTTTTGAGGTCACTCATTAATAGGTGCTCCTAATAATATGGTATTGGTGTCTACTAGATTTCCAATCTGTCCTCAGCCTATTTCCAAAAATAATTTCATTCAATTTACAGTAAAAAACATTAAAGATAGCTAAAATAGAAATAAATATCATAAACCTGATATTTGTAATATTTGGCAAAAGTCTAACAGCTTTTTATGATAAACACACTACAAACTGGGAGTAGAAGGGAAATTCTTTACCTGTTAAAGGGCATCTTTGAAAACACCACAGATTCTTATACTTAATGGTTAAATGCTGACAGCTTTCCCCATAAATTCAGGAGTAGATAATTTGTCTGCTATTATCACTTCTATTCAACATTGTATTGAATACAATGGAGGTTCTAACCAGGGCAATTAAGAAAGAAAAAGGGGAAAACATATGCAAACTGGAAAGGAATAAAATTATTTATATTTGCAGAAGGCATAATCTACATATAGCATTCCCTAAAGAATCCATATAAAAATAATTAGATCCTATAAATCAATTCAGCAAGGTTGCAGGACACAAGCTATACACATACACACACACACACACACACACACACACACATACATATATAGTATCTCTTTACATTAGCAATGAACAATGCAATAATGATATTAAGAGACAAGTTACATGTACACTAACATAAGAACAAAATAGCAAGTGGAAATTTTGCCAAGGAGTTTGGACTCCTTTAGTACAGCAAGACACTTGCTAACATATACACTCCCTAAATAAACATCACTTCTTCCCATCTAATGTTCCATTTACCTGGTATTTACTTAGTGCCTGTTATCATCAACCAATTCCAGGAGAACATTTGTAAATATATCTTTGAGACAGGAACTATATATTATTTATCTCCAAACAAGTGATATTTGACAATGCTTTTATAGAAACTGTATAAATATTGACTACATTAACTAATCAAATGAGGTCATAATGTTTTGTCAATGGACATAATAGTGGATCAGAGCTTACTTAATCTTGCATAATGATGATTCCATGGAAATAGGTACCCGTGGTTTGGATGGTCCCCCTGGGCCAGATGGATTGCAAGGTCCTCCAGGACCCCCTGGAACTTCCTCTGTTGCTCACGGATTTCTCATCACACGTCACAGCCAGACAACAGATGCACCACAATGCCCACAGGGAACTGTCCAGATTTATGAAGGCTTTTCTCTCTTATATGTACAAGGAAATAAAAGAGCTCATGGTCAAGACTTGGGTGAGATAATTGGCATCTTATTTCTTACTATATAGTTTGTTTTGGTTTTGAAAATCCTGTTGTGTTATAGAGCAGCCTTGACCAAAACATATCTCTCTATTATTTTGGGGTTTCCAGATTGAAGACCATGTTAAAGGCAACTAAAGAGGTTCACTATGAATTTAAAATACATACTGTTTAACTTTAAACTCAAAGCATTAATTAGCCTAGTATGAGGTGCAATTCTTTAAAAAATATATTTATGGTGTTTTTCCCACAATTTGTGGCATACAACAAGGCATTTTGGCAAGGGCCACATTTACATTCATTAATTTAGTTACTAAGAAAACAGATTGCCTGGGTTCTCTATAATATAGCAGCTGCTTGAGTGGGCAGTGTTTATAACTAGTGGGAGATAGTTTCCTCTTCTCTGACACTGGTCTTCATCAAGTGGAAAGATAGGGTCTGAAGAGTATCTTGGCTTTTAGATCAAAGAAAGTAAGGTCATTACTTAATTGTCCTAGTTTATAGTTCCTAAAATAAGTGCCTTAACTGTGCACAGTATATCAGAGTATTTTAAAGCTATATAAAGTACCATATTAACATATAAAATCAACTTCATTTACTATATTCCCATTCATCTTCTCTGTGTTGGGGTTGACAGTTTGGAATGGGATACAGCTGGACTGTGACTCCCAAACTTCTTTCAATCCCCAAAATTTTGTTTTGCAGACTTTTGACTTTTGATTTTGGGGTCCTATTGTTTGATCCCGGCTTCCTCTTTTAGGAATTACTTTCTCCTATGCCTCCAAGATATTTTGGGTTCCCGGTTTTTAGAGTCTCTGTGGTAAGAGGCCTGCTGAGGTTTCTTTAGCTGTGTCATTCTGTGAAAAGTTCTATAGCAACAGAGTCCTCCAGGGATCTGCTTTACTTACTCTGTTCTCAGGCCAAATGGCCACACCTGCCTGGCAGTTCTGGCTGACCAGAGTAAACACATCCACTCACATGGAAGACAATAGCCGCAGGTCATTTTTGAAGACAAAGTAAGAATTTGGCCAACTTTCTTCTCTCCCTTCTTTTCTAATTTTACAATCAATTTTCATCTTGAAAGTACTCATTTTAGATAATTATCTATATTCTTTTTTCATAAACTTATTTTCCTTTTAGTCCATTCTCTCTTCATCATCAGAATCTAACTTATACTCATAATCAATCTTATATACTTTAAATGTTTAACCTGTCAGTAGAAACCATTAGAAATGTATGAGTACCATGATATGCAAATATATAAAAGAAATGCAAAGAGAAAATGGGAACTGCTATCTACTGTATCACTATAACATGTCAAAATACATTCATTTGGTCAAACAAGGGCTAACATCACATGCATCCAGACTTTGAGGCTACAAACTGGCCCTGATTTGAAAGGGTCTCAGACAAAAGAAGTCCCAGATAGGGCCCAAGATCCCAAGGGTGTTCCTGATTGCAGAGTCTCTTCTAGCGTTCACACAATTATTAACTTTGAAATATCTTGATGGCTAAACAAAGAATAGAGGCAGTTATAGCATTAATGTTAAAGAAATAAATCACTTAGCCAAATAAATACATTGTGTTGGATTATTGAAAGGATTATTCTAGCTCTGTCCCTAATTAGGCAGTGATGGTTGTTGTATTTTTAAATTATAATTAAAAAGCACTATCATATTCATTTCTAATTTGATCTTTATAACTATGATCAAGAAAGATACAGGAGAAGTTTTTTTAATTATTTTATACACAAATAAATTAGCTAAAATGTTAAGTGACTCAGAAACTGTTGGAGATATAAATTGAATATAATATCTACCAATTTTAAATTCATTTATTTTTCTATCATGCCTATTTGTCATTCATTTTCACATAACCTTAAGTTAGTCATCCCTTTCTAAGCAGTTTTTTTTTTTTCTGAAATTATATAAATTAGACTAAGTTAAGTGATTTTCAACCTGAGGAACTTCGAAAGATTTCCTATGCCCATTCCAAACTTATTGTATTAAAAATTCCCAGTGATTCTGATGATCAATGAGGTTTAATAATTACTGGCCTTGCCCTGACTGGTGTAGCTTAGTGGGTTGGGCACCCTCCTACAAACGGAAAGGTCACTTGTTCCATTCTCAGTCAGGGCACATGCCTGGGTTGCAGGCCAGTTCCTGGCTGGGGGCTCGTGAGAGGCAACCTATCACACATTGATTTTTCTCTCCCTCTCTTTCTCCCTCCCTTCCCTTCTCTCTGAAAAATAAATTAATAAAATATTTTTTAAATTAAGAAAAGAATGACTGGTCCTTTATCAGTCATATTCAGCCTGAGATAAGCATAGCCCTTTGGCTACGTGAGGAATTACCAAGAGATATACAGGCATAATTTTAAAAGAATCAATTTTCATGATTTTTCTCCTAAAGTTGAACTGTGTACCTGCTTTGAATATATGCTATCCCCTTTGAGTATGACCCATCTCCCACTTTATGAAAGAATCAGGGGAGAAGGGAAAGGAAGAAGGGGAAAGAAGGGAAGGGTCTAATCAAGGAACTAGTATCAATGACCCATGGACATGAACAACAGGGTGGAGATTGACTGTGAGAGAGGGGTAAGGGTAGGGGGGACAGGGAATAGTAATGGGGGAAAATGGGACAACTCTAATAGAATAAGAATTTTTTTTAATTAAGTTTAAAAAATCACATTATGGCACATTACCTTGAACTATGAAAGTCTCTGGAGGACAAATTCAAAGGGACAATTCAAAATAATAGTTTTGTTAAAGTCTCTATTAACTGAGTTCCTATAATTTACTTTTATAAAATTATATTTTATTGATTGTGCTATTACAGTTAACCCAATTTTTCCCCTTTTTGCCTTCCACCCAACACCTGCCACTCCCTCAGGCCATCCCCACACCATTGTTCATGTCCAGGGGTCATGCATATCAGTTCTCTGGCTACTCCATTTCCTATGCTATACTTTACATCTCCATGGCTATTTTGTAACTACCTATTTGTACTTCTTAATCCCATCACCTCTTTACCCATACCCCTAAACCCCCTCCTATCTGGTAATCATCAAAATGCTCTCTGTATCCATGATTCTGTCTCTGTTCTTGTTTAATTTGTTTTTTAGATTCAATTATTGATAGATATGTATTTATTTTTATTATTCATAGTTTTGATTTTCTTCTTAAATAAGCCCTTTTAACATTTGATATAATAATGATTTGGTGATGATGAACTCCTTTAGTTTTTTTTTTTTTTTTTTTTTTTTTTTTTTTTTTTTTTTTTTTTTTTTTTTTTTTTTTTTTTTTTTTTTTTTTTTTTTTTTTTTTTTTTTTTTTTTTTTTTTTTTTTTTTTTTTTTTTTTTTTTTTTTTTTTTTTTTTTTTTTTTTTTTTTTTTTTTTTTTTTTTTTTTT